>VZSF01008272.1:1889950-1959148 GCA_013398295.1 Chionis minor | reverse complement strand
CCCCCCCCCCCCCCTTTTTTTTTTTCCTTTTCCCCCAGAAGCAAGAGTAAGGAACCAGCTTGAGCCACTGACTATCAGTCAGAATGGTTACTGTGCTAATGAAAATTTGGAACACCATTGCAAAATGGAGTGCTTGGCAGAAGCAGGAATTTCTCTGTGCTGTTTATGCGGTATATAAAAAGGTCAGTGTTACTTTATAGATTTTTTGCCTTAGCAGTATTTTCTTTTTTTTATGGTTTACTTTTTCTTGTTTTCTAACAGCCATGACTTTTTGTTCTGGATATGCAATGGAGCTTTTTTGAGTGGTTGGTGTATTGTTGGAAAAAATATTGTGTTTCTAAATTCCAGACACATTTTGACTGTATTATTAGGAAAACATTGCTCCTGGAATAATAAATGGTGGGGTTATTTTAAGCAGTTGTCTTACATTTTCTAAATCTGCAAAAGAAAGGATCAGAACAATAAAAGAATGATCAAGGCTGGGTTTCTTTTGTTTGAACAGGCAGGTCATCAGTTGGCTTATTGGCAAAACTCCATTCATTGTAATGGACCTACATGAATTTCCAGAAGTTGCAGATTTGGGCAATAACTTCTTAAATGTTTCAGAATCCTCGACTTCTCATCTGGCACTGCCAACAGTATCAAATACAAGATCATTTTTGTGATGCTAACTTGCCCCTCCGTAAATGAAGGGGAAAATATGGCTCTTTTTTTTTTTGGCTAGTGGACAATGGCATTGGCCAGTATAAGCCGGCATAAGATAGTGAAGTAAGACTTTGGATATATTAGAAATACACTGAGCCCCATATCAAATACAGGTAATTTATTCCTGAATGGAGGATGTTTTAAGTGTTTTGTTGGGAAGGGGGTGATGCCTCCTATTCGAAAAAACTGAAGTCCTAGAGTTTGGACTCGTATTTTTTCTTTATCTTCTTAGTGATTATTTAGAAGCGGGGGGAAAAATATTCTTGAGGTGCCATTTTTCCCCACCTGGTGCCTAGATTTTTATGAAGCATTGATACATTCTGATACGCAGAGCTGGTATATGCTGTCAAGTACAGACAAAGAGCTGCAAAGTGTTGGTGGTTTCATAAGATTGCATTCTTTTCTCTTCTGGTTCCCCCAAAGAAATCTACCTACTCTCCTTTTCCTGAAATCTTTTTTTTTTTTTTTCTAGGTATAGAACTCAAATGTTAAGGAGCACAATTAAAGTGCATTGATTTAAACTACATCTTATTATTTTAATAGTTGAATGACTGTGCTCACCCTGTGTGGCCTACAGTACATAGGTATAACACGGTAATAGCAGCTGTGAAAACAGTCTGCCTTCCCTATGTTTAGATACCTATCTGTGGCTTGGGACCAACAGAGGAAGTCAAAACTCCAAGAATATAATGAGGGTAGAGAATGTACAGTCGGCGCATTTCTTCCAAATCTTGCTAAGTAAAGCAGTTTGAAGACTTGTCCTTTTGTTCTGCCAAGTTTACCAATCTGAACTTTCTCAGGCAGATTATGTGCACTTAATCTCATTCTTTCAAAGACAGGTCCCTCCAGCCCTGTGAGATTGTGGCTCAGGACTTAAATCTTCCTCGCGCAGAAGTTGGTGTGAATTAGCCCGTACAGAGGCATAGGTAGCAGGCTTAAATATGAAGAACACTGCTGATTCCTCAAGAAATGCATTTAGTACTGATGTCTGTTTGTGAATTAGCTCCTGAACATGCAGTAGATACAGAAAACCATTTTTGGACTCAAATTAGGAGAGATCCCAAAGTTATACACCTGATTTAGTAGATGATAGGTGATTTAGTAGAAAGTGATCAAATTAATCAGTATTTGAAAAGAGTGAACTGTAGATTCTCTTTACGGTGATAACATACCCTTTTCAGAACAACTCTTTCTGGAAAAAGACTTCCTGTTTGTTTTCCCCCAATGATATCTTTTGGCCTTCTGAGACAAGGATCAATCTGGAAAAACTACAAAGTTGAGCACAACTTTGTGCGTATGGGTGTATTTGAAAGGATATCCCTTATTTCTTCCAAGATTTTGCTGTCTTTTGTAAATCAGGCATTGGAGAAGCGCCTCTGGTCTTGAGACTAAGTACTGTGTGGCACAGGGATCCTGACGGGATTTTGGTCATCTGATGTGGATATTAAATAAGGTGTCAGCAGACTCCCCTTTAGAGAGAAGTTGTCGGTACCTGCCTGGAGATGAATGAACAGATCATCCAGACGTTTCGGCATCTGTCATCCTCTGGGACTGTTATAGCGTGTTTGCATTTACCATTCCAGCCATTTCAAAGTAGCTACTCCTGTTCTCTAATTCACAGCCTATTTATTGCTAGCGGAGGTGACGTATTCTCTTTTCATTTATTTTAATTTGTTTACTTTATGGCATTAGAAGCAGTAGCAAGGCCTATAAAACAAGCAAAAGCTTAGATAAACACCGCGGCAGGCTGGTGAACTGTTTTTGGGACCCAGTTTTCTCCCATAAATTGTAAGTAGCTACTCAGACTACAGAATTTTGGTATGATCTGGTTTATTTTCTCTCTCTAGCTGCAGATGCCCTTCAAATCAACTATCATCTTTGCAGCTGGACCTAGCACCTGTGCATTTGGACTAGCTGATTGCTGTAGGTCTCTTCCAACTGAACTATTCTATTCTATCTATATTTTCCAACTGAATTATTCTATTCTATCTTCTGTCCCAGGTGGTGACATTCCTTTTCTTGACTCTGACTCTTTTGCTCCCAAGTTACAGGTTTGACTGCCAGTCACTCTAGTCTTGCCATCATCATCATCTTACTATAATAATGTCCTGAAACCCTAACTGGGATAAAGCCCTACTGTGTTAAAGAGAAAATTATATAGGAGGAGCCAATAATCAGTAGCTGGCACAGACAAAATAAATGGGATATTAATTGGATTGCACAGGTCAGCGGAGAACCTGTATGGAATTATAATTCTTCCAGTCCCATCTACTGGCTTCTTCACTGGTGCTACCCATTTGCCTTACTTGCTTCCACCGTGCTACTCTGTTAATGTCGTTTTGTAACTTCCTTGTATTTTAAGAAGCATCCATTTACTAAACAGCTTCTTGGGCATTCTGTTACCTTTTAATGTAATTCCAAATTCTCGTGGCAAGTTTATAGTTTGGTAATTGTTATTTCAAAGATTTTTCAGGCTCTGTAATATATATTTGTTTTAAAAAAAAAAAAAAGTCAAATCACCCAGAAAACGATCCAAACCCTTTTGCTCCAACAAATAGACCTGTTGAGAGAAATATCTTGTGACTGTGTCAGCCCGAGGATGAATAACCAAAAGCTTGTCTGTGTTACATTGCTGATGAGTTAAATAAAATAGACCATTTTCAAACCATAGGGATTGGTTTGTCACTAGGCCAATCTCACTGTATTTTTTGGTGCTTTTTCACTGAACTTCAGAATCTGGGTAGTACTTTTCAGTAGCTAGGTATTTCCCATGTCCTTATCACCTTAAGATGATGTACTCTAAAAGTGGCTACCTGATATCTTGCGAATATGGTAAGGTGAATAATCTGCTTCATGCAGTAAAATTTATAGCAGCACAATGTCTTGGAAAGCACTGGCTAGGTAACTGCAGAATTACCTCAATATTTAATTAGTGCTGGTACTTGGAGGGGTAAAACAACACAGCAAAGACCATCTTAGCTTAAAATGGAAGGATGTCTGCACCATTCTGGATAAGATGTGAGGGGCTGAATCAATTATTTTGTCAGTGGGTCTTGAAAATAGGTCTCTTTAGGGGTACAGATTGCCCTGAGTTGTTAGCTGCATAAATTGTGATTTATATTTTTTTTGTCCATATATAAAGAAAAGGCTGTTTCAGTTGTTTTGAACACATAGATCTGCAAAGGTTTGTAAGATTTACGTTCTTTTTCATCTCGTCATCTTCCCCCCAAGGTCTACCTTGTTCTTGTCCTTGTATCATGAAAACTGCTATGTTAGCATAACATATGTATAGCACATAACACACGCTTTCGGCAGATGAAGCAATCAGCAACATCTTTACTCCCCACAACTGTGCTAGCCAGGGCTCCGTTTGGCTCATTGTGTCCAAGTCGGTATTCCCTCATCCCATTGGTATTCATGTTTTAAAAACACAGAAGCTGATTTTAGAAACACTGAAGCCAATGAGAACTGCAAGAGTGCCACACCTCTGGGAATCTGGCCCACATGCCTTTTGTTTTGAGTGTAGGATGGATCCTAAATGAGAAACCTTTTGTATTTTGGAAACTAAGAAGGAGCTGAAGCAAATTTCTTCATACTTGGCAAAACCAGAATTGCTCTTGATGGGGAGACCAAGCATGGAAAGTTCTAGTCTGAGAGGATTATTTTTGTCAAAGTTATGACAAGTCCGAACATAAAGTTTTGCGTAGAAATCCCTCTTATTTTACTATCTACAGTGACAGTAGAAAACATTTATGTAAAAAATAAAATATGAGAAGTTAGATTTATATTCACCAAACAATTACTAGTAAGCAAAAAACAAAACCAGATCAGCATAATGATGTTTTTGTCAAGCGTAACGATTTTGGTTTGGCCCAAATACACAGATACAGATTTGGACTTTCTGTCACAAGTTGCCAAACATTTGTTTTCATTTAGATCTGTGTATTTGTGCATGTGCATATTGACAAAGGGGATTTGACTCCAAGAAGAACAGAGGTATGATCCAAATCCCAACACAAATCCTTCCATTGACTTCACTGGGAGTTGGATCAGCACCTTAGTGAGAATGTTCAAAAGAGAGTGTCCAGAGTTAAACTATCAGTTCTTCATCCAGCTCTCATTGAAATCAATTAAATCTTTCCATTAACTTCAATCGCTCTTGGATCTAGCTTTAAACCACAAATTTTGTGTAATGGGACATGTGGAGGTTATTCTACTAAGTGTATTTTGAACAGAGGAGGGCACGAGAATTTAAGGACAGAGGGCTGAAAGCCAATATTAACTGAATACAAACTATTAGAGGTTAGAAAAAGGCAAAATTAGTTACTTTTAAAAGGGCATGGTTGTTGAAATAAATCAGAAGTCTTCATTCTCTGTGAACCATTTTTAGAGTTTAAAGAAGATTGAACCGTGGCTGCCTCTTTGTTGGTTCTGGTTCAGAAAAGCAGCCCCATTCAGACAGCAGTTAAGCAATGCAGCTTAAGTGTATGCGTAACTCCTTTCTTAAGGAGAGGTGGAATTAAACACACGCTTTAGTGATTTCCTGACCTGGGGCTTTTATTTTCCTTCTGTGAATATTAGTGAAAGTACCTTTTTGTTCATAAGAACACTCATGAAAAGCACATTTAGAGCCCCTGGCTCAGATTTGCTTAATCTAATCAAGGAAGAGAAAGTCACATGATGTATATTAGGTAACCAGTTGCACAATTTGTGGGTGACCATTAAATCATTTTGGATACTTAAAATTGTAGTAACTTGCAGTGTGCTCTCAGATAATTCATAAGCATAATAGAGAGCTGTTTTCTAGTTCGGGATGTTCTCTCAGTGGTGAACGTTGCAAGATAGGGAACACTTTTTGCTAGGAAATGGAAACACCTGAAAGAAACTTCAGATAGACTGTTTTCTCATAAGGCAAAACACGAACATAATTTCCTCCAACTGTGGCAAGAGCTTCCATTGTCTGCATTGCTCAGAGTTTTCCTGATTGAAAAGAAATATATACAGACTAAACAGACTTGCCAAGAAGTTGTGCTTGAAGTACACCTGTAGAAATTACAAAAGAACCAACAACTCTCACTGATACCTGCAGGTACCTTTCAAACAATATTACCGATTTTATTTATGCAAGCTCAGATGAATACGGCATTTGTGCGAAAAAAGTGTATATTTGTGAAATGCCGTTTGAGAACACATGGGAAAGCATTTTTTATGTTTCATATGTACATATTCCATATGTTTTACTTAGACAAACTTTTAAGCAAAGATTTCTGGGTCAAATGACCTCATTTATTGTTTGTAAACTAAGCTATCCAATCTGGCCCAGAGTCTTTTTATTATATGGTGTAAGTCAAATAAACTCATCTGTTGCTGAGGCTCACAGTTACAGGGAGTTTTCAGCTCAACAGTTCAACGTGAGCTCTGGTCAGGACAAGGCCATAATCGAGCAGAGGCATTACAGAAGAGTGCTTTGGATCCCAGAACTCAGTGCCATGAGATTACTCATTTTTCCTTCTACTAAAGGAAGTTCTGAGCTCAGTTTATTTCAACTGGCTGTAGCTGATGCCAACCTGGCATCCAGAATCCATAAACACCATGATAAAGGGGTAACTTCAGGAGTTGTTGGCTGGCCCGAGCATCTCTGTGCATCTGTCACAGATGGGTGCTCTGTATCATTGCAGAAAAGCACTCCCTAGGGTGAAGCAGCTGTTTCTTACCCCGCGTATCCCTCCAGGGCAATGCCCACATCCCCGTTGCCAGCACCTTTGTACCACTGCAGATCGGTGTGAGGGTGAAACTCCTCCTTAGCAGCATCTCTCCGATCAGCTCTGATCTCACCTTTGCCTGGAAGCTTCATCCAGCCAAGCAGGGGAGTTAATGCAAAAGCTGATGTTATGGCAGTAGGTAGAATAGAAAGACTGAGGACACAGAGACGCATAAAGATAACTGATTTCCTTTTTTTCTTTTGCTTCCACCTGTCTGCAAAATAATCTGAACTGCTCCAGCCTCCTCCTACCCCTGTTCAGCAGTACTCATCCAGTGTTTTGGAAAGAGGATCTTGTAGTTTGCTTGAAGCAGAAGGTAGGGTACCTGCTATCTGCGGGGTGGTTTTGAGTGCACTTCACAACTTCTACTGGACTCTGGCAGTGGGATGGTAACTGCTGGGACTGGCTGTGGTTACTGAATCAAGGTATGTTTTTCGAAGAGCATGGCTAGATGCAAAGCCCATGGTACACAGGATCTACTGAGGAGCAATCTGTAGTTTTTCTTCTGCTCAGTCCAGTATTTTTTTTCCCAAGGACTGCAATTTCACGTTAGTCTGTTGCAGCTATAGGGGATATTTGGTCAGTATTTCTCTGAAGTTGTGTCTCAGTTTGGAAAGACTAATCTCCAACTAATCCCCGTCAAGAGTGAGGTGTTTTTTGAGGACTTACAGCCAGCCACTAGAAAATAGCAGGCATTGGGACATAGTGGACTTCAGGTTCCTGATCCTGGGCCATTCTTTTCAACTGGTCAGAAACCAGACCTTCACATCCTTTCCTGTTGGGGAACAGAATTGCATATGGAGGCTACGCATTTTACTTTACGTTCCTCTTTGGACATTTTAAAATGTACCCTTTTAAACAGTGTCATTGGGTTTGATAACATAGTCTATAAGGAGTGTGGAACAAGACATAGCTATGTTTGGCCCTTTACCAAAAATGTTGGGTACTGCGGCTCTATCAAATGCAGAAAAAATACTTGCATGCAAGACTGGCCTTGTGCTAGACTCCCTCAGGAGCTGAGGAGACTGCAAACCTCAAGACATTGTAGGTACTGCGTGCATTTCTTCAACCTTCTGCAATGTGCGCCTTCCTCTGGGTGGAGTATGAGGGAGAGGCTGTACACTGTTACAGCACATTAACATACTAGTTGATGATGTAGGAGGACACAATAATGTTGAACATGGACAGATTAGCTAGAAAATTGTAGTGAACTGAGCCCAGTGGAGAGAGATTTCATCGATGTTCATTCTCAAAGGGTTAAGTTAGAAATTCTGTAGCTTTAAAGTGCAAGAGAGACAGATCGTGATTTGAGACAGGAGTAAATGCGGTGTGTTGTGGTATACCTTCACTCAAGCGCCTCAATCTTACCCTAAAAAATGCAGAGCTGTGTTATCCAGTGGATAGAACAAGGACCAGGTTGCGCTAGCTCCTGCCAGCCTTGCAAATTAAAACACGTTCCATCCAGAAATATGCAGTGGGGGCAGAAATAAAAATTGTTCCTGGGAAACATGGTTTTATGGCCAGAATTATGTGCTTTTTTAGCTGAATAAAGACACAATGTTTCAGAATTACAGTGACTCAGCAAAGTCATCTACAGTAGACTGCATTATCATCTCCATTTCAACAGACAGAGGATGACTAATCATTGATTACCCCTCATCAATTTGAAAGTTTTCTTTGGAACCACTTTGGGTTTGATGACAGGTTTTGCTGATGCTGCGGAGTTCAGTGAACCAGCATTTAGCTCATTTCTCTGTACATCTCATGGAATAACTTCAGTATAACATAAAAACGTGGCATGATATGAATGTGCAAAAGATATTAAAATACATGGTGTCCTGTGTGTTTGGTTTAGCAGACACGATACTACTGATGCAGGCATGGATTTGATTTCTCTGTGACGGTTTTAATTAGCCCTCTATAATCTAAGGGCAAAAATAGGCACATAGATAAGGAATGCGAATACATACACACAAGCATCTCTGAGAGACAAATCCTTCGAGCCTGTGAACTTGGTTGCTTATTTGTACCAGCTATAGAAGTCACCTAGTATACTCCCCTTCTAGTTAGTAAATTTTAAAGTGCATAATTAGGTAAGTTGCTTTCAGGCATAATGTGCCTTCATGTGCTCTGTTGTTTATTTTGCAACAGTAAGCGGATATTTTGTGCCCCCAGCAATGCAGCAGTCTCTAAAACTTATCTTCATTTATTTTCATTTTTCTAATTGTAGTCATTAAGATCGTGGGGGGCTTTTTGTTCTCTGTTTTTGCTACAGTCGGTATGCTAAGTGTGGAATACTCTGTGCAGAGGAAAATTCTTTTCCTTGAAGCATGAAGTGAGCACTAGAAATGACCTCTGTCATTTGCATGCTTATGAAATAAAACAAAAGGAAGGCATGCTTTTCCTTCATTTACTGGGGGAAGCTGCAGTTTTGACTCTGTCTTCAGCCTCCTGGAGAATTAGTCTTCTTGGGGAATGTGCCATTGTTTGTGATTTATGCTTCCAATTCCCATTAGTGACTGGCTGTATGTGTAAGGGATTCCTTTTCT
This sequence comes from Chionis minor, assembly GCA_013398295.1. Taxonomy (NCBI): domain Eukaryota; kingdom Metazoa; phylum Chordata; class Aves; order Charadriiformes; family Chionidae; genus Chionis; species Chionis minor. The sequence goes on along the minus strand of VZSF01008272.1, from coordinate 1,950,132 downwards.
TTAGTAAAAATACAGAAGAGTTTATATAATTGTTTTCTTTTAATTAGGTACTTGGCCTTGGATTTAAGGAGAACAGAAGAAAAAAGAAAACCTTTGAAAAGGGATGCAATTACAGATCTATTTATTACTCTGTTTATCAACATATTGCCAGAAGGAAAAAGTTGAAACATCATCAGGAGCTGAAACTGTGCAGAGAAGAGAGGGCCAGATTCTTGCAGGTATCTGACAGGTAAATCTCATGGATTTCATTAAAAGCCTGGCTTGTCCTCATTTAAACAAGAAAGCAGAAGACATGGATGAAAATTATGCAACTCTATAGATATTCTCTGCATTCCATGGGGTCTAGCCAGGATTGGTGTTTGCAGTGGGAAATGTTACAAGTATGTCCATGCATATTTAAACTTTTAGTGCTTATCTCTTATGAACATACCTGCTTTAAATACGAGGATTTTTTTCTACTGCTTGTATGTGATGGTGCTAATTTGAAGTCTAAGATTCTACTAGCTCCCTAAGACCTGAATACTGTAAGTGGAAACTACTCTTCCTTATAGAAGATAAACAAACAAAATCTGTGAGTTTTAATGAAGAAAGGTCTTAATATTCAATAAGAGGAGAAAAGATAACCAAAGACTTTGCTTTACTTTAAGAAGCAAATACCGTAAAATGGATTTGATGAAACAGAAAGCGCAGAATACAAGGAACAAGGTTCACCAGCTGTCTTGAAATTGTAAGTAGTTGTGTAGCCACTGCAGGTATACGTACATGTAACCAGTTATTGAGATTGACGTAAATAGCTGCTGTGGATGTGGTGATGAAAGCAATAGAGATCAATAACAAGTCATGATCCCATTATGGAAGTAGTGTATTCTGCATAAAGTTCAAGCAGGTCTGTCACCCCAAAGAATGAAAGCTAATTTAAGTCATTAGGCAGAAGATCCTTGATAACGGCAGCACTATTTTACTTTGCAGGATAATTATTAAACCGACCGAAGCGTTTCTTGGATTTGATGGTCTGCTGAAGATATAAACATACAAGGGTTTCTGCAAATCATCAATGAAGAGTTATCCAGCTTCTGCAATACTCAGCCACCAACGTTGCCAGGAACGCTCATATCAAATTATTTATGATAATAGTGAAACCGCCACCACCAGAGACCGCACGGGTGGCTCTCCCTGCAACACGTGACTTCAGTTTTGTGCTTCCAGAAAGCTAAACTCAACGCAATTCTGTGAACAGCGTTATTCATTCTTGTGGGTTTTTCTTCTTGTTTCTTATAAAACTACATCTTGATCAGTGTCTGTTTTCCATAATGGACTTTTGTCCTTAAAGTTATTACTAGCTTTCAACTTTTCAAATTGCCAAGATGTGCCCATTCACCGTCTCTTTGAGGACTCGTGAAGGCAGTCGGTCAGTCGCTCCTGGAGGTGTTGCACATGACTTCTGTGTATTGCCGTGTTGTCTGATAGAACACTTTTTGGTGGGTAGGGAATATGCAGCTTTCAGGGAGGGCTATGTGCATTTTCCTCAAATGTACTAATGGTGCTTAACAGTGCACAGCGGACAGATACGCAAACAGCAAAGCTACTCTGTGGCTAAGGAGAAAGTCCAGCTTGCTTCCTTAGGTTGCTCTGCAACGCAAGACCGTTAGCAATGAGGCAATTTTGGAGAAATCACTGGATATGCTGATTAGCGAACCAAGTTTTGCCTTCAGAAACTAAATGCATGCTTTCTGGGGACAGCAGAACAGAGGAGTGGGAGGAAAGCTACGTTTTTAAAAACTGTCTTGGTTATTCCTAACCTTATTGTGAAGGTCTATTCAATACAGCTCCACTTGCAGAAAGAATTACGGCATGTGTTAGAAATAGCCATGAGGAACTGAGGATGCGGGCAAGCCAGGTGCCGATTCCTGAGCCATATTGTCTACAGCGACAGGTAAAAATGCAATTTTATTTTATTGTGAAATACCACAATGTAGAGAGAAAGTTTAAGAATAGCAGCTCTCCCTGACCATGAGGACATGGATCTCAACCCTCATTTCACCTCAGTGCACTCTGACCCTCCTTTAGTTTTATGAGTTCTTTTCTCAGAAGGTGATAACTCTGTGAGGAAGAAATAACACAAACCTGTAGGACTTTTCCTAGCGGAGGGACAAATGCGTACAATGGCATGTCTTGCATTGTGGTCTGTTATTGATAGTTTCATTGGAAGTTTTTACTGGAAAAGCTATGTAGGGGAAATAAAAACTCCAGAAAACAGTTTGTCTAATACTTTAACTGTAAAGCATAAAGAGAACAAATCTCTAACTGGTAAAAATATTTCTGAACTCTCACAAGGCGTGTTTTGCTTGTAATCTTAGGGTCTAGAAAGACCAAATCATCAAGTCTGGTACTTAACACCCCCCACCCCGACAAAATAGGCTTTTAGTCTAGAATGGATTTTTTTATGAGCAGTTTATAATCCATATCAAAATAAGGATTTATAAAAGAAGTGCTGACACAAATTTAGGACAGGATCCAATAAAAACTTTGTATGACTTCTGGAGTGCAAAAACCTGCATAAGGTCACAACGCTCATCTTCATCCCTCAGTCACCCAAAAAATTTGTCTTAGTGGGATGTACATGTATTTTTGTGGTGCCAAAGCCAAACAAAAGAGGGAATAATTGAATTTGGCCTGTAATGACAGCAATGCAAATGTGTTCCTCCGTGTGGTTTACAACCTTTGCTTGTATAATAAATGACATGATATTACATTCTGGAGAGTAAGAAACAGTTTTCTGACACAGAAGGTTAGGGAGAGAAATAAGATTTTATGAGCTACGTTAGAGTGAGTGACAGATGGGGGGAGAAAAACTGATTTGTTTAATGTTATCTGCACTTAAAAACCCATAGAAATTGGGATGTGTCTCCTCGCTGATTTTTCAAGCAAACACAATCTGTTGCAATGGTGCTGTGTGGCAGGAAATTATCTGAAATAATGAACTGGTCAAGTACGCTAAAACTGATACTCTTCTCATCAGCATCCAAAATATGAAACCTGCCAGAAAATTCTAATTGCAGTATACTCTGTCCAAATTATTTTACTACTTGCCAAGAAGGGCTTTGAAATATTTGGCAGAGTCTTCTACCAGGAGAAAAGGAAACAAAAGAGAAAGAAGTGGAACACAATAAAGAAATACCCCCACCCCCGTGGAAAATAGGAGGTTCGGGGGGGGGGGTTAGCCATTTCGTGAAGAGCTGATAACTCTGTAACTCATACTAAGTAACTAATCAGAAATAATTTATTAGAGATAAACAAAATGGACTCAGCTAAAAAGCCTCCCAAAGGTTTTTGTCATTAGAATAGCTGCTTGAGTACTGTGATATTCACAAGGTGTGTTGATATTAAACATCAAATAAAGTATCTTTCTGTTCATTTGCCTCGGTGCACAGCTATGATCCATGAAATGATGTACAGAAATGTCGCTATCTAAGCCAATTCTAAATTAAACTATCACGAATAACTCTAAAGTAGAGTTTTAAAATAGTTCCACAAGCTTGCTTCACAGCCCCAGGTAATATGGACGATAGTCCTTGTCTCCTTGCAAGAACTGTGAGTTATATTGATTTTTCATCTGATACTAGCTCACAAATAAGTAAAATCCAATTCTTTTTTCAATTTCCTTCTTGTTTCTTGTGCAGGTACAAGCAAAGTACGAGGTATTGTTTTACCTTCATCTCTGTATTTGTGAGGTGGGAATAGCACAAACAGTATGCATAGGATATGTCTGAAAAGCATTGTGAGGAGATTTTAATTTCAGTCCGCAAAGTGTAACCTGAGCAGAAAGATGGCTACAACACAGCTCACAGTTCTGTCTAATTGGATTCAAGGCTCTATTTGATGCAACTGTTCTTTTTAATATAATGAAGTATGCTGAAAGTGATTTTCAGGCTTTCACACCTGTTAAGCCCTTGATGGTGTATTCAAGGGATATCTTTGACCACAGGCAGATCAAAGATATTCTTAAGATAAGGTTATTTTGACTTGAGGCATCATTACTGCCTGTGATCCTTGCCTACCAAGTAAAATTCACAGGAGGTTTGAGCTGCAGAGGCACGTTTCAGTCCTACAAGTGGGTCCCCGCCATGTGAGCTCTGCTGTCTTGGCCACAACTCTACTGTGTCTCCTTTCCCTCCAACACCTTTTCCTTTGTCAGGGCTGGCAGCAGGAAGCACAACACCTTTCCAGGTCTGGCACACACGTGCCAGCGAAGACCCTCCTGCGAGAGGAGGGAGCAGTGCTGGCTGTGGCCAGCTGCCTCCACCTTTGCAGCTCACGAGGGAGGCAAGAGGGCCAGAAACTGATTAGAGGACCCAGGTCAGAGATTTTTGAACTCTGAATTTGGCAGGCAAATGGAGGAGGAATGGATTTTACAGTATTGTGTTTTAAGATGCATTTATTCATAACTACGAAAGCTGCAGACATATTGTGTTACTGCATCAGGATCTTAAGCAGATGTTTAGATTTTGCAGAAAAGGGCGTATGAGAAATTTTCGGCTTTCCTTTCATTTTAAAAAACCTTATTGTTACCTTTGGTTTTATATACTAAGGCCTACGGGGAGACAATCTACTTCATTACATAAGATTGCTTGAATATGAGGGTTTTTTTGGTTTGGTTTTTTTTTTTTCTTTTTTTTCCTGATTAGGCTAAGTAAATCAAGGTAAACGTGTAGTCTCATGCCATAACACTGGAGCCAACACACATCATTTGTGAGGAAGCTTGAAAGGAAATGGTGTAGGGAATCGTTTAGGGTAAGATTTCTCAGAATTTTCCATAATATGATCACAACTAATTGGTTTATTCCTTTCGTAGTTTCTTGGATTATTTCTTGTTTCCATTTTTATTTACATAGCAGACCTGTTGGTGAAGCCAGACCAGTTAGTATGTGGAAAAAGGAATAATGTTATCTTAGTTTTCAAGTCATATGATTTATTAGTTTGTTGGGGTTTTTTCAATAAGAAGGCCATGCCAATGATGGCATTGTCCCTGCCAACCACTAGAAAAGGTTCTGTGGGTCTGTGAGCTCTGCCAGTCTCCACATTGCAATGTGTTTTCCAAAGAATACGGACAGGGAGCACCTACCTGCACATTTAGGTGCAGCTCAGGAGTGCTCTTTGGAAGAGAATCTCCTAGTTGTCCCCATTTACCTTGCTTTGATATGCATTGGCAAATGATCTTGGAGCAGATGAACTGGATTCCTTTCAGATGAAACTATACTGTAAGATACACTCCAGCACTGCAGCTAATGCACTCCAGCTGCTATAGGGCTTTCGGGCCATGAGACCTGACTGGTCCAAAAAAGCAGCCAAACAAAAAAAATCAGAAAGCCTCACAGACCTACCCCTCAAATGCTTAGTGTGCGGACTTTGGGTCCTCAGCAGCAAATTTTCACCCTTGAAAACTCTTCTTGTTGGTCTGTAGTGTATGATAATGTAGTTGTACGCGCTCATCCTTAGTAACAATTGGTTTTAGGGAATTCTAACTTCAGCTTCTGAGATTACGTATTTGTACGCAGAGTTTGGGATTTGTATTGCCATTTTTTCGAATGTGATTTTGAATGATTAGGAAACTTGAAGCGGTCTTAAGGAAAAGCCTTCTTAAGGGAAATCCTTCAAGTTTATCTGTATTTTGCCACTGGTTTGCAAGATACACTAAAGAAACCTGCAGAAAGGTCTAAAATCAAAGTTACTCTGTTCGACGGTAAATATTTAAGTGATAGGTTTTTTTAGAATCGGATTCTAAGTATATATGTACACCTTGATCGGAGATAGGTCAGAGATAAAAACTCCAGACACTGGAACAGTGTTTCCAAACATTGGGAAACTCTACGTATGAATCTGAATCTTGTGCTTGGTCTCATATCTAATATAAACAAAACAAACATTTCCTTCTTACATGGACAGTTTGGGTTTCCTCATCTGGCTACTAAAGGAGCTCTGCCAGCTGCTAGGAGTTCTTTGCTGAAATACTCTTTCAGGTGAAGAGACAAGTATACATTCATTACTTGGATGTAGAGATCACTGGGTTCCCATGAACTTCTACTGTTGACTCTTTGTCCATTTGATTGATATTGTGAAAAGCATTGGGGGAGCGGGTCTGATGTAGTGGGCCAAGTGGTGGGAATTCACAAACATGTTGGTAGGTTGTGTCTAGATCTTTGTAGCAAAATTTTAGACTCTGTCTACCTGATCATCATAAACAGATTCATTCTGCTTGCTACATCTTCCATTATGTGCAAATACATAGGTAGTAAAACCACTAACAAGAAGCTATTTTCCCTTTATTCAATGAGTAACATCCCTGTTTGTTTGACTGTCCCCTCTACAACTAAACATTGTCAGCCACTTTGAGAATTGCATGTACAGGAGGAATCCTAACTGGGTTGAATGCCACTAAATTCCCTGGATTAAGTTTTACGTAGTAAAAAAAGCTGATATGCATGAAGCTGGGATACATTGCTTGCACAGATTAGCCAATGCATAATGGTATAGGAAAATAATGCAGACCTGGCAAAACGTTAGGATAAGTATGCTTTACGGAAGAGGTATTTTTGCTCTTGTGGTCTGATATGACTCCTATGGTTTCCAGTAGCTACATATATGGTAGTTCATTACTGCATCCAACGCTGCTGTTTTTCTACTGACTGCTTGCATCCACTAGCCTAACATTCGTTTTATTGCTTCTGTTGTCACTTTATTTATTATGCTTTTATATAGCTTTATAGATGTTCACAGCACTTTATAAAACATAGAATTAGACAACCTTGTTGCTGCAAAGAGCTTGCAATCAAAGCTCTGCTCTCGCACTGAACTCTTATCCAGTGTACAGTCACATTGAACTTAATGAGATGCCACGCAGGAATAGGAGTCTGCACAAGCAGATCCTGCTGTAAGGTCTGGGCTTAATATACTGATGTCTTGATGCTGATCCAGAGGTTGTCGGTGAGCATCCAGGCTAAAATATGCGTCCATAAACCCTCACCTGTGTCGTAGCCATAATCTCTGCTACTCACGTCACAGTGCAAAGGAATCTGCTTTCTCTGGTTATGATGACTGTTGATCTTTCTGAAATAAAATATGGCACCTACTTCCATGTCTACATGAACCATGTTGGCCTCCTTTTGCTGGAATCGAGTAATGAGAAAATATTCATGACTGTAACTTGAATGGTTTGAGAACTGGGATCTCTTAAAATATTTTTTAATTTTCTCCTCATTCTGGCACCAAGGCAAAAGTGTAGGTGAGTCCAAGAAAAATATGAAATATCCAAATATTATTTAACATAAGTCATGCAGGTCCCAAATTCCCAACAAGATACATCAGACGTAATAGTTAGCACTTTGTATCCTTACAATGGAAAATAGCAAGAGTTGTAAAGCTGAGATTATCTTAAATAAGGATTATTCAAGTTCTTTAGACCTCTATCCACAGAGGAACTTGTGGAGTCTTGTTGCTTCTGAAAGTAAGTACGTTGTATTTTAGTAGTATAAATACGGAATTAGGAGTCTCACAGCAGGTATCTGAGACTGACAATTTTTTGTCTCTAAAATTTGCTAGTTACAATTTTGGAGTAGCGCTATGACTTCTTTTGTTCAAAATCTGTTCTAATACGGTTAAAAAATCTGCACTTCTAGTCATGGGAATAATTTGGTTTTAGCGAGTGTTTGGCTGGAGTCGTTACTGATGGAGTTTTATATATAAAAACATAAAGCATGTAGTTTATTATAAATGTAAAGTCCAAATGATTTAAAGCCTGTGTCTAAAATGTGATTTAAGACCTTTTGATTCCTTACCAATTCTGGGATGGTTTGGCAGGTAGTCAAGTCTCTGATTAAAATTTGAGCAATTCATGTTCTTTTAGTCTGTACCTCTCTGCCTATGTCCTAGTTAGAATGGAATGACCACTAGAGGTAAGAAGCTGTCCTCAGCCCTCCTGAAGGGAGCAAGTGGAATAAGAGAAGGCATCCAACAGTTCGTATCTGGAGGGGGTTGTTTTTTGCAAGCTTTTTAAGCTGTGAAGCAAGAACAAGGTCTTGATGACACAGCTCCCTGTACTGGGGTAGCTACTGGAATTCACTGCAACACTTCCTGTTTCCATTTAGCTCGGTTTCATCCCAGGTGCTGTTTCCCCATGTGGGAGACCATCTCTCCCAAACAGGAGAGAGAGTCTTTGAGATTTGTGTAACAGCAAGACCATTTGATTAACTGAACATGGTGAAAGAAGAAGGTGTGATGCTGAATAGTGGGTACTACCGAACCAGATAATGGAGAATTGCATTCATGACCCATGTCTGGGCCATGAATTGTAGTTGTATATATGCTTATGTTTCAGGTGTTTTATAGGAACTTAGTCTGTGCTTTTTTATGTTCTCTTACTTCCTAGTATTTGTAATTTTTAAGAAAGTAAGGAATTTAGTTTCCTGCACTGAGTCTATCAGCTAGGATTGCTTATGAAAGCATTGATTTCACACATAAGAAACCAAAAGAATGATACTTACGTTATTAGAAAAATACTTGCTCATTTTCTGGGAATTGGGGTACATTCTTTGTGTAGGGGGCCAAGAAGACAAAGGCCTCATCATTTCAGAGCTTAAGCCTATCTCTAGCAATTGACCTTGCTAGGGAATGTGTTAATTCATATTTGTCTAGCGTGGGGTTGTTTACATTTAGCACTGGATACTGTGAGAGAAAGCATGCTGAAAAACTTAACTTGGCATTAGGTCCATCATAACACTTTGCATATACCTGAAGAAGTTAACAAACATCACTTGAAAGCAGTTGCCAAGAATGTCATTGATATATTTGGGCTGATAGTGTAACGGTCCAGTTTCTTCTTTTCTCTTATCAAACTCCCTCTACCAGTGGGAGTTTTAAATGGCAGAATTTTAGGACTCGCTTTGTGTATGTGGTATTTTCACAGGTCAAAGAGAAATTTGATGTAATTGCGGAATTCATCCCTGCATCAGTCAATATATGGTTTGGGTCTAGAAGGATAGATCAGCCTGAATCTAACTTTAGGCAAAACAAGAAATAATGCTTCAGGATACACAAAGGAAGGAGAAAGGGATACAACTGACATTCCATTTTTTTGTGTGAAACCAATAAAAAGAATTCATTCTTAGGTAGCCATTAAAATGCTGCTCTTAAATTTTAGTAAGCGAGTCCTTGGCCTTATGCTAGCTGTGACCAGCATAGATAGATGTGTTTTAACACCCAGTGAAGATTATCACCCAATTATAGGCAATATTTATCCTATTTTTAGATGGGTCTTTTTTGCTTAACATCTCTGAAGATATGATTGTATAATACTGGTTGTACTGTATGCCAGACTTGTAGAATCATTCCCAGTCCTTTTCTTACATCTTTTTCTTATGCCTAGATGAATTCCTATTTGGAAGAAAGATGTCCCCAGATTTATAAGTGTCTGTCCCTGAAAATGGTTAGTGACTGCATGTAATCTCCATTTTTATCCTGCAATGGATAAGTAGAAATCCTTTGGGTGTGCGTTGTGTATGTTAATGCTTTGGGCTATTGCTTAGCACTTCAGAATAGTTCCTCATTTTCTCTAGCCAACTACTTGTAGATCTTTGCAGATTTTAGTGCTAAAAAAAGCCTGCAAAATTGTAAACATGTTCAGTCATGTGAGAATCTGTCAATCTGCTACATCTTGGAAATGAAAACCATATTTTGAAGGAAAATGATAAATGAGAAGACAGTACAAAGCTAAACCTAAGACTGTACTTGAGGCTTGCTTAGTCCTTTCTTGGCTAACACTTAAATCTTTTTTTCTGCTGCTCCATATCTAGGGTGCCACCTGCGTGGGTAACGTAAATACTTCTTCCCCATGTTGCATATTCCTCTTGTAGGTTGGCATTCTTTTTAGAGAAAATCAGTGAAACTAAAAGGGGTGAGGGGGAGTTATTCACTTGCTTTCTGATGGCAAGGTAGGACTTCTATGTGTGTATGCCCAGTTTGAAGAATGATTGCTTGGGAAAGGAAGGGTCGATTAAAAAATACTAAAGAAAAGTTCAAGTGGCACAGGGAACATTTTAGGCCATCGCCCCTGGAAAACGCGTGTTATGGTCTGTATCGTCTAGTCTCTCCTTCTCACTTACTCTTTCTTTCTCCCTGAATCTCTCTACTTCACTTTAGTTTCTTTGCTCATTTTATTATTAGGCACATTTATGGGAAACAGGATTTATGGCCTCCTTCTGCTAATAAATGTTAAGGAATATGACTTAAAGTGGGGAATACACAGCAGGAGATGATGAACTCTTAATAAACAAATATCCTGTTTTCATGCAAATATTCTTAGTAACACAAACAAAACAAAGCAGAGAAGGAAATGCAGCCAAAGTGTTATACAAGCTGTGGTGTAATTAAATAGGAGGGATTTCAGAATTTTCCAGAGGCCAAGAAGAGTTTCAAGTTATCCTTCAGACTTTTCCAACTCATTCCTTCAGATGGTTTCATCCCATAATGTTGGATGGAGGGTTGGAAAAGGAGAATTGGAAGAATGACAAAGTAACCTGAGAACTTAGCAAAATTCTCATTGCCTGTCTTGTTCCATATCTTCTCTTCAATGAGAGACTCTGACCCTAGAACTTGGCAGACTATGTTGCTTGAGGGTTTTGGAGTTTTTAAGAAGTTTCTAAGGTCATGTTGTTGTCCTCATTCTGGTGAAAATACCACCTTCCTCCACAACCATAAGCATGATATTATCTGCAAAAGGTATTAATGCTAGTTAATTGGCATTAACATTATGTCTAACGTTTATCCATATTAATGTGCTGGAATAAAATGCAAAAGCTTTGCTGATGGTGTAATAGTGGCATAAAGGCTGGGGAGTGATTAATGAGAAAGGAAAATCTAGATCATATGGTCATCTGGATGCAACAAATAGTATGTCTGAATATGGCCAAGTACTTCCTCCATCTACTAGCCAAGGGGACCGCTAATTACAGGAGAGGGGTCTCCGACTTGGAAAGAGTGAATAAAGAATTGGGAATAAAAATGGATAATAACTGATTGCTACCTTCTGGACTACTGCTGTGTCCAAAAGAGCTGATATGATCAGCACACAAATAAGCAAAGGAATCTCAAAGTACATTTTATTTGGTCTTGATGCAGTGACTGTTGAGCTGTAGCATACCCAAGCATCAAGAATTCAGTTTGGATGATCAAAAGCTGGTCAGAAAACAAATGTTAGTATCAAGGAGGGATTAGGAAACATGTATGATTTATATTTATATCATTTAACCTATGAGAAGCTTAATGTGTAATTCAGTCATTGCTGATGCATACTTATAAGGTGAATAAAACTTTAAAATTGAGATCACCAGTCTAGCAGAGAAAGCTGTCAGAAGATCCAATGACTGCAGGTTGGGATCCGGATAAATTTAGATTAGAAAGAAGATGCACATTTTTAGTTACCATTGGTGAAATTTTCTGAGGGTTGTTGTGGAGTCTGATGCACTGCCAATTTTTATATCGCAATTCTGCACTTTTACAAAAGAGAACCAAAATATGTTCATCCAAAGTGTATTTTTTGCTCTTTGGGGTGGCTGCACCACAGAGCAAATTAGTGTCAGTTTTTGTACAGTTTGTAGCAAGTTAAGTCTTGACCTGGACTTTGGGCCCAAATTCTTATCTGAACTTTTGTGGTGAGTCTGTATCTTGCTCGTGGATCAAACCAAAGCCTAGTTCATGAAAATCCCTGAATTTCACAAACAGTCATTTATATAGCCAAAATTTGCAGCTGGCTCCAAACCTTCTATTGTGTTGAAACAATATCTGGCTTCAGCTATCTTTAAATTTGGGGGAAGTCTGGATTTGAACTTTACAGTTTGGGAGCTTCTGTTTTTTCTTTGCGACACTCATGGGATTGCAGACATGTACCATGTGTACTGTTGCATAAATGCCACGTGGTTACTGAGTTTGGCAAGGGATGAGGTTTTCTATTTGCTGAAATGATATGATACACTTACCAGGTTATTTCTGAAACATTCATACCGTCCTTGGAAAGAGTATGGGACAGTTATAACTCCCTGATGATTTTATATCATTACAACATCGTTCTTGCTTACTTTTACTAGCTTTCATTTACATTTAGAGAGGGAAACATCTCTAACAATAATAATTTGTTGGAAGGTTATGTTTGCAACTGAAGTAAATTTGTTTCAGACAATACCGTGATGGGTACATCACCTAGAAGAGTTTAGCGGTGTGATCCAAAGAGGTGTAAGTGGAGCAAGGCCGTTCAGAGGCTTGAAGCTGAGGTACAAACTCAACTCCTCTGGAGCCTGCTAGTTACAAGCAGTTGGAAAATGGATGAACAGCCATACTGACAGATACACAAATTCTTCTCCCTTGCTTGGGCAGTCTTCCCTCTGAAATTTGTCATGTTTCTAATATTAAGAAAAAAATCATTGCTTGAATTTCCTTCATTGTTCATCTCAAGAAAACAGGTAGGAATAATACAGGCTGGCTGACCCGGGCCAGAAAGTCCATGATCCTGAAGCTGAAAGACAAATACATGGTAGATTATTAGTTTAGGTAGCTCAAATAACATCTACTCTGTAGGGCCCTTTGCTGCAGGTGCCATAGCCTCACAACGAGCATTAGACCCCACAGTAGAAGGCAGAATGTCATGACTACACGATATCTTCTAGCTCCTTGGTGTCTACTTGTCATTTAAGTGACACTTAGCCAACGTTTGCTCTATTAGCCTACTGATAAGCTTTTTAGCCTGAGTTCTTGACGTGAAGATTGACACTTCAAAAAATTTCTTAGTGGTACACCATTAGGTACCAATGGTTGCTAAAGAACTTCTTGCAAACATTACTTCGGTGATTTTCAACTTACAAAAGTACACTGACTTCTAATGTTTCAAGACAAGATGACTTGGGAAAAGGTTCCCTTTTTTGGTACCTTTCATTTAATTTCTGATTAAGAATCCTTATGCTAGCAGGCTTCCTTGCTTTTACTTTTTTAAAACTATAAAATTGATTTAATTCTTTCCAACCCATTTAATTTTTTTTCTTGCAGAAAAGAAATACGAATGTATGATATATATTTCATTATATATTCTTACTGTATTTTATTTTCTTGTCATATATGTTATTGACATATATTGATTTGTGTTATACAATCCCTCTTGAAGGACCAATATTGTTTCCTATGTGGTATGAGAAGGCAGTGGATTTTAATTTCCAGATACAACAGAACATCCAGCAGTAAAATGTTGCCATATAGCACATTCAACTTTGCTGTCTTCCCTATTAGATTGGAAGACATTTTAATGACTTCAGTTTTTTAAATACCGCCAGGACAACTATGGTCATTGCATGCTTTCAAAAATTCAAATAAAACACATAATTTCAAGTTAACCCAAATTTTAGTCATATAAACATTTGATTAGGAATGAGTAAAACCTTATACAAGAATGAAAAAAATAAATATAAAGCATCTGTTACACAGTTTATGTAACATGATCTGTAGTATATTTAATTTCTTTTCTATGTAGAGGTTTATGTAAAATTGTATGGTCCAATTTAAAGGGACATTATACACTTTAAAACACTTGCAGCAATGCAAGTAACATCCCCATGTTTCTGTATTATCAGAGCTTTATTGCAAGTGTCAGGTGCCAAGGATTAGTATAGTTTCACTTCAGTGTGTTTCCACAGTTCTTCTCCATCTTGGTATGTGGCTGGCTCTTGTGGAGGAAGAACTCTGCCGTTGGCTTTTATGTCCTACTCTATGTCAAAGGACGGTGTAAGCACAGCAGTTTACTGTGTAGTCGTCAACTTCTCCTCTTGACAGCGCTTACACCATGGTCTTCTCGCACTTATTTGAGCTGCTGTGTGGAGCACTAGGTTGCTAGATATCTAGAGAGCTTTTCCAAAGCACATAGTGAAATTAGGTAGTCAACTTCTGCTGAGTCTTAACAGTCACCAAGCTGTTGTAAATCATTCTCCAAACACTGGTCTTTGCAGTAACAGTAAAATATCAGCTAAAAGGCTACACCCAGTTTCTCCAAACCTCTCTAAAATATTTTTTTAAAGTTTTTTAAAGTTTGGATCAGCAATGTAAGCGGATTGAAATTTCCTGAAGTTGAACTTCATGAACTTTTGGATTATTTGCCCAAATATTTATACTGGAAAAGATGCGTTCGGTATTGGTTTGCTATCCTTTAAAAAAAATTATTTATCTTCTGGTAACTTGGAAACATATTCCAGAATGCTTTGTCCAAAGTTAAGATTTTAAATTTGGCCTCTAGAATAAGTATTCCTGTGTAATTTTTGTGTGACAGCTTTTGTCATTTGGTATAATGGCTTCTGGACCTACGCTTGGAACCCAAGACTGATCTCATTGTCAGCGACGGAAAATGTACGTAACTCAAAAACAGATGAAGATCTAAACTGGCCCTTTGGTGAAAAGCTGCCTGTTTTGGAGATCATTTTTTTTTTTTCAGGGTTGTGAGGTATTGTGCTAGTGTTTAATTTCTGTTTAGGGAGTCTGTAATAATCTTGTTGTTTTGCTTGATCTGGTTTCTCTAGGAGTTGTTATACTGGCTCTCTAGAGCCCATTCAAATGCTTTTAGCACTACTTGTTCAAGATTTTGCTTGTTAAGATGATGGTCCTGCATGATCGCAAAGTCTGTAAGGGCTAATGTTCAGGAATGCAGAACAGTTTGAGTAGGTTTTGATTCAATGTGTCTAATACCTGCCTCTTTCTTCACCCTGCTTTCTGAGTACCTTGAAAAACTCTCTATTATTTGAAATCTCATCATATGATGTTGCTGTTTGCTGAACGGTTTGGTACTGGCAAGGTCTCCCCACTATGCTCTGCCTTAATTGATGCTGAATATGTTTGGAGAAGGAAACACACAAGCACGCACAACTATCTTAAATTTTTGGAGCCTTGTATTCTGTTTTTAGCATTAATACTTGTGCCCTCAAACACTCTGAAGCTTTTTTTACAATCCACACTTTTATTTATTATTCCTGTTAGCCCCTCTGCTATCCCTGACTCCATTTCACCACTCCAGAATGAACACAGTTGTTAATCTTCAAGTAATTGTACTTCCCTCTTACTGATACTATCAGTGAACTTTCTGGCACCAAATTAAAATTTTTTAGTCTCACTTTGGAGGCTCTGTTTTTTTGTTTCTCTTGTCAAAGCAACCATCTTCCTTTGCTATCTGACTACATGAACCTGGGTTTTACATTTAATATCTTCTCTTTCTGGACCTTTTCCAGAGGGATACTTATCTTCCCTCCCCTTGGAAAAACTTTTCTTCAAAGCTCATCTGCTATACCTGTATGAAAGCACTGTATACGCAGTGCAAGAAGCACAAGAAGCAGTGCAAGTGCATCTTGCAGATGCAAGAAGCCAACATTTTCTTACCTATTTAGAGTTATTCAGAAAAATACAAATTTTTTTTGTCATATTTGTGCATTGTATCAGCATTTATCTATTTATTTTAATACAGATTGTTGTTCTGTTAAACAGGATATAGGACTGGAAGAGGAAGAGAGAAAGGCAATGAGGAGTAATTTTTGAATGAAGAGTGATTAAATATCATTTGGGAAACAACAGGACAACAGCCTGTAAACTGGTAAATGTGATGGAGAAGGGAAAGGAAAAGGAAATGATTGCTCATTGTCTCTTTTTAATGTAAGAACTAGGACTTTAAATGCACCTGGGTAACAGCAGGCTCAAAACCAACCAGAGGGAGTAACTTCACATAAAGGAGTATTCTGGCCTGGGACACTGTGGATGCTTAAAATTGACTTGGCTTCTGAAAGTAATCAAGGGAACTCATTGAAGAAAAAGGAAAGGCGCAGCACTGAGACATTGGAGTTGGATCAGGAAGATCCTGTTTCCCATCTCACTGGAAGCTGTGAGAGTGCGCTGGGGGAAATATTACTTCATGCTTCCCTAGATATCTGTTCATGGCTACAGGAGGAGACAAGGCGCTGGGTTAGAAAGGAGTATTAGTCTCCCCTGGTTTGTGCATTGCCCAGAGAAGTTTAATTCTCTCACTACCTCTGCTGCAGAATTTTCAAATATTCAGGCAGCCTAAGCCAAACTTTGCCCGTAGGCACTGACTTACCATACCTAATGCCTGTTTTCTGCAAGGTCTTATACAACCTTGTAGTTTCCATTGCTTCTGTTGTTGGTGGAGACACCTCTGAAGATGTCTTCACTGCACATCATGAAGTAAATTTAGCGGTAAATTTGCTCCTAATGACAAACTGACTTGGCAGTCTGGAGCATTTTGTTGCCTTCCCTTCTCTGCTCCCACACATGTGTCCACTGGGCAATTTCCCTTGCCTGCTGTATTTGTTTCCATCCTTGGTATTTGGCCAAGCAGACCCAGTTACACTCCTGATTCCTCTTACAAGATGCCTTCTCTTACAGCTTCCCTCCTTCAGATTTAAGCCAAAGTGTCATGGAGGATAAAAAGTGTGATTGCAAGTTCTCTTATACTTTAATTGCAGGAAATGTTTTGCTTAGCTGCTTGTTACAGTGAGCTGAGAATAGGAGGAGTCTTCAGGGAAACTTGCTGTTCAATTCCAACTTCCAGTTCGTGCTGGGCTTGCTTAAATAATCTTTTTTTTTTCTTGATAGGAGTCTGGGTGGGCCAAGTATAGGCACATTTTTACAGGTGTAGTTGAAAGACTATCCTTGATACAGAACAACTTCCCTGCCTAATCCCAGACTTTGTTTCACAACCAAATTAATAAGGGAAGCTTATTCATATATTATTTTTTCAGCAGGAACAAAAATCCTGTGTTTTCTCCTGTCTGTTCCTTAGAAACAGGTAAATGTTTTTGGCTGAAGCTTCCAGAAGAAGTCTTGCGAAGCAGAGCCCCTGCTTTGGGAGTCATCGGCCCAAAAGTCACATTTGGCAGAGCCATGTGAGAAACAACACTATTGTAGGAAGTACTGAGCTGCTTTAACATTAAGCAGAACTTCAAGTCTCAGTAGTAGTGTGTTACCCAGAGTAATATACTGTCTAGAGCATTTTAAAAATTCTGGGTGTAAATTTGAAATTAGGTAGAACTCTAGTGAGCTAATTCTCTATAAAACAGCTTTTTCTTGGTAGGTTCTGCCTTGAAAATGTTAATGTGACATGAAGGTGTCAGCCATTTGTAATTCTGGACAAATTGTCAGTAGGGTGCTTAAAAAGCTAAGTCCCAACATTGGTTGCATGCAGAGATTGTGCAGGAGGGTTAATCAGCAGACCAAAATAAAGTCACTAGATTTTTTTTTTCTTATATTCTGTTATGAATCATGTCCTTATGTCAATTAAAACCATCTGTGCATGTCTATTTTCAAATGATTTATAGACGTGCATCCTCTTTCTTCTCAAACATTCCAAGGGATCTTAACCTGGTATGTAGATGCTCTCTATTTCTCCATAACTGGAAAAAAATACTGAATTAAATAAGTATGGCACATTCATCCCAAGGATTTCATGTGGTAGAAGATAATGAGAGACAGTTGTGAAGTCGGATGATACTATGGTTTAGAATTATAGATGGAGTAGTGGCAAGGGCTTTAGCTGAGGTTGCCTGACTGTGATATAAGAGCGATAGGAGCTTATCAGGAAGTCTACAGAAAACTTTTTTTCTGGAGAACTGAAACAAAGCTAATTTCTCGAACCTTAGTGTTTGTAAAACTGCCAAGAAATTTCTTCAAAAAAAGGTACTCCATCAATTCTGTCTTTCTCTTTAGCTCTCTTCTGTGATAGAAAGAAACATACTTTATGCAGGGTTGGAATGGCTTGGAGAATGTTTCTGTCTTGAACATGAGAGAAAAGTCAAACTTTTTTTCATGGATACACCTGCCATTCATTTTTTTTTTTTTTCTCTGATAGAAATGTGGAGTATATGTGGAGAAACCAAAGAGGGGGATTTTCTAATGGAAATTATTTTTGCAATTCTGTTCCAGGAGGTTAATTTGGCATAAAATTTCCACCTGTTTGTTTTGGTTTGGGGTTTTTTGTTTGTTTGCTTGGTAGGGTTTTTTTATGTCCTCTGTAACCTGCAGAGACAAAGATACATGGTTGACTCATGAATCGGCAGCTGGCATTTCAGTTATTATCACTGTCTGATACAGTCACAACTTATGTCAAGTATGACAAATTCTTTACTAAGTGATATATAAATAGTAGTCAGAGGAGCAACAGGGCAGGAATTATTTCCTTCCTTCCATCCACTGGCTTTCAGTGTGTTGCAGAGGAAAAACCTGGGTGTCTGTTTCAACTTTCTAATCTTTTAGTTTCTTTCTGAGGACAGGTTCTGTGTGAAATCTGATAATGTAAAAATCCTTGTTTTAAATTTAAGAGAGGAGAATGTGACAACAAACAGTTACAATTACTCCCTCTACCTCTCTCTCTTTTTTGGGGGGTTTCAAGATTTTAGTGTATCTCAGTAGTTTCTTGGTCACCAGAACAGGACAATCATATAGATCACAATATCAAAAAATAATGTAAAAAATTAGGCTCCTGGATTTGGCCATTAAAGCAGTTCATAAGGTTTGCTAGCAGAACTGTGTACCTAAACTGGTGCATTGATTTAAGTGGAAGTTTTAAGTGCCTGTGGAAACTTCCTAATAATAAGAATTGTTACAATCCTTTTTTTTTTTTCTCTTTAGTACACATTCATGATTTTTTTTACTTTTTTAATACTTCACTTACCTTCATTCAGCCTCCCCTGTGTGTCTTTTGTCAATACATGCATTCTGCAACGGGAATTTATCGCTAGGAATTTGTCCAGATTCGCAATCACACTTAAGAGAGTGCTTTTATCCTTAATTTCTTGAGTCATGGGGTAAAGGACCTTATGTTTGACATCATGGAGCTCAGTAAAACTTGGCCATTGAAACACTGGTTCCATTGAAAAACATCTGGAGAGAAACCAATAGTTCAATATATCCTGCTAGACTACACTCAACATATCCAGCCTCCTGGTCTTTCTCTTTGTGTTCTGCTTTGCAAAAACCTGGCTATACTTACAGAAATGTACAAACACAAGAACAAAATGGATGCACTCCATGTTCCTAAAAATGTCATATTTTGGCTGTGCTGCAAGTGTATGTATGCTTGCTTGGCCGTAGCAGTGACTGGTTTTTATGTTGCTCTTTATCATACTGATGCTAAAGTTAAAGACTGAAAAGCCCTACAAAGACATCTGGTTCCTTTGCTATTACCTCTGCACACTTTTTCCATGCAGTATATTTCTCATGTTTTACTTAGTTGAGTTTTAAATAACTCAAATGGTCAAGTTTCTGTATATTTTTTGGACCTCTTCAATAACGTATGAAATTGCTTGCTTAAGACTAACAAATAATATTATCAAATTAGAATTTCCTTTTCCATTCACCATGTTCCAAGTTTTAAGAAGAAACCTCAACTTCTTTCCTTTGTAGGTCAGCATCCCTGTAAAAAAAGTGTTCTGAAGGGAAGTGTCAATATATTAAATTGCAAAGAAGCCAGGTAGCATCATCTCAGAGTATGTGTCAACATTTGGAGGAAGTTAATGATCTGGTAATGTTTATATTCTTTATTTTAAACCAAATCAAATAGTTGATTGTGGTTGCAGGGTTTTTTTTAGTCCTTCAGAGCAGGAAGAAAATAGGAAATAAAATTGTTCTTGATTCTGTTCAACAGAGTTTCTGATTTTAGAATTGTAGCTAGTGAAAAACATTGAGTTTAGTCACTGGTTCTGTGAAACAAATGTCTGCCTTTAAAAGTGCTTGTTACAGCTTTTGAATTCTACAGTGTGAAAACTGGGGGGGTGGGGAGAGGAGTGACAGACTACTGTGGCACATCACTGTGTGGCACATCATAAGTAGATGATCTTCAGAGAGAGTTACATTTCTTTGCTGATTCACAAAAGCTGACAATTACTCAAAGTTCTAATTTGAAATGGAGAAAAAAAAACCCCAACCAATGCCTGGTTTTCTTTTTAAAGTAAAGTTAGTATTTATGTTAACATGTCTCTCATTTATTTGATTACCTGTAAATATCCAGCCAGGATTAAAGAGGAGTCCTTATTCTGTGCACAGCATCTAGCCCATCTCCTCTGTCCTACAACGTGGTTTTGAGCTTTTCCATTCTCTCTTAACAGCTCTCAGCATATCAGTATCTTCTTTTAGAAAGAGGAAAAGAGAGACTTTAACAAAACTTTTAAAACTGCTGATAACGACTTTAAACATTTTCCTTAACTCTACACGGCCTACAGAAAAGTTAGCTAAATACTACTGATCTGTCAGTGTGGGATTCAGTCCAGATCCATCAGGTGTCTCTGACAGAAGAAAGGCTAAAAACAGACATCTTGACTTTGAAGCCAAAAGCAGCTGATGTCTTTTCACATGAGTAAGACAAACATTTTTATTCATCAGTGGCACTACAGTCATCCATATGCATGTGCACGTATATGGGATTACGGGCTCTAGTTCTCATACAGCGAGTGCTGGTGGGGAGCTGGCAACAGCCAGCCTTCGCCCTCCCGTGTTTTGTGGTCCTGCTTCATCTGCTGCTCCTCAGGCTTCTTGCCTTTCTACTGGCTGCAAGGGCATGAATAGAGGGAAAGCACCAATATGCGTGTAGTATTTTAACCAAGCACCAAAATCACAAACTTCGTGAAGTTCTCAAGAGCAGCAGGAAACATCAGGACAAAATTAAGTGGCATGGAAATACCAAAAACTGAAAAATAACACTAATTAAAAGAAATCTGAAGTGAGAGCTGTTGTTGTTCCCTCTGAATCAGTGACATCTGTGTAGGTGGAGTGTAGGCCAGAATTTGGCCTCTGTACCTTATCAAGCTGTCAATTTTGTGTGTTCACAAATCCAAAATTAGCTGTGGATGTTATTCTTTCTTCATTACAATTCAGCATTATGCTGAGGTTTAAGATAGCCGAATTTCAAATTAAAAGTAAAATCTCAGCTGATTTGTTTTTTTTTTTTTCCTTGAAGGGAGATTCATTCATTTAAATCCCATTCTGGCTAATTTTTCTTTCAAGATCTGAAGCTTGACTCCATAAATAAGCAAATTGATTATTTTATTTCATAATGGACTGTTAAATGCTAAAATATAACCAATCATTGCTGTTGAGTATTGTAAAAAAAAAAAAAATATATATAGGCTTGATAAATGTGCCCATATGCATAACCTCCCTGTCAGTTCAGCTGGAAGAAGCATGCAGGGAGATTTCTCTGTGTGAAAAGAGGTGGCAAATTGGCCTGTTTTCAGCTGTGACTTAGGCAGGTAGGAGCTGTTAGTTCTGGTTATGCACCATCGATGTTGGTGAGAACAATATTATCTGGTGTCAAATTTGTAAAGAAAAATCAGTGTCTATGTGCCACAGGCACTGCTGACACCAATTTCGGGATTCAAAATCAGGCAATGATTTCTGCTCATGCTACTTTCATGTTTGGTTTTTTTAATCCCTTTGCTTTTCTCAGTGAGATTATTGCTGCTATAATTTTATCCTTTAATTGGTTGGGACTGTAAAAAAATCACTTCTCATCAATGAGAAAATGACTGTGTGTTTGAAAGCCCACAGCTGAAAGTTTGACAGTTCTGATGGCAAGAGAAAATGTGACTTGTTTAGGTAATTTACAGATTGAAAAGCTCAATCAGCAGTAAATTTTGCATACACTAATATGTTTGCATCAAGTGTTACTTACTCATTTTCAACTATATCTAGGGTGTTCTGTAAGTAGTTGTTATAAGCTGGAGACATGGTCACAGCAACCCTCGCAGAATAGCATCCATTCTGTTACAAAAACAAAGATAACTAAAAGCGTAACGGGCTCCTGCTATCTGTGGTCTGCCTTGAAAAGGCAGGAGATGCAGTGCACAAAGCAGAATAAAGAAAAATCTACTGGAGTGGAAATCTGTTAGTTCAGTTTATCGATGATCAGAAAGAATAGGAAACTGAGAGAGAGGCAACATGAATGCAGCTTGCTCAACATAAAGTGAGACTTTAATGAAAGATCGTTAAACTATTGTCTGCCCTTGAAATTCCTCATCAGTATTCTGCCTTATGCAGTGGGAACATCTATTAATTACAATGGAATCGTTAGTAGGTAAAAATTGTAACCATGGCTATAGATGATGCACAACAACTTGCAATGCTGCTCGCGCAGCAAAAGCGCACAAAGAGGACCGCCACTTCTACATGTCATCACTGCATTCATAGCCTGATTCCTGAACTCTGTGATTAAACACTGCTGAATATCTTCCCCCGCTATTCTCCCTCTTTGCCTGCTTTTATTTCCTGTGAAGATTTGGACCTCTGTTCTTTGCATCTCCTGCCATGGCTCAAAATCCTGCTTCTTGGTTCTTTCAACCTGCCACGTCCAATAATCACGCACAGAAAACGCTTATGCAAGCCAGTTGGCTTAGATTTCTGTCTTAAGGGAAGAGTGCATCTGTTTTTTGGATTAAATCATGCTTATAAAGTCGTGCTTATTCAGTTGACAGAAAAAAAATGCATAATTTAAAGCTTTCATTTGCTCTTGTGCTAAAAGATTTCGGAGCCTTAATTCACCCTCGTTTTATCCTTCTAGAGCAATACAAAATTAGAGTTCATTATGGTGATCCAGTCTCTCCTTTTGTCTTGATTGGAGACACAGTAAGCTCTTTGCCAGAGATGTCAACTTTCCTGAACGAGCCTTTCAAGGCTTGCAAGCTATCTGTTGTTTTCCCAGTAGGCTAATTAGGGTGGATTAGCGCCCATGAGATATACCCTAGGGATGAGCCAAAAGCTGAAGGGAAAGGTAAATTGCAATGCCAAAAATTTCCACCTTTCTAAGGACTACTGCCCTGCCGACACAAGGTGAGATGCTGGAGGAGAGCAGGGTGTAGTTACAAAGGTGATTCTGTTCTGCAGCAGGACAACACCCTAAATGTGGAACATGAGCTGATGTCCAGAGCTGTTGTTTTTTTGAGTTACCTCGTTCGAAGAGCCATTTGTTTTGTGATTAAAATGCAGGCAAATTTCAAAATAAAGCATGGCTTTGAATACAAAAAGTTTCATTAGAAAAACATCAAGATCAAAATGTTCTCTTCAGAGAATAAGGGAAAATGATTTTATTTTTCTGACCGTTAATGAGACCATCATTGTTTAGTGATTTATTTTTTATTTCTTGACCAGAGTCTGTGATTTCTTTCTAAGTTTGGCTAAAAAAATTTCACTCGGATCTCTTCTCAATGAAACTGAAAGGACGCCTCAATGGAGAGACCCGCACAGCAGCTCTTTTAAAATACGTCTGTAAGGATCCTGTTCCTGTAAAAGGTGGGTTAGCTGTGGTGGGACTTACGTGTCATTTAAACTGTCTTCATGGTCAGCACAGAAAAAAGGAGCTTCAGGCACACAGTTAATCTCTGTTTAAGTTAGAATTTCAAATAGGTCAAATGTGTAATCTGGAAGTGTTTATTCCCTCTGTTGGCTAAAGGGCAGTTCAGATGACTGGTTCATACAGTGATATTTGAAGTGAGGTGAGAAGAATCCTACTTTTAAATCCTTTTGAGGCTTTGGGTTTCAGAAACAAGCAAAGAAGTAGATGGAAAGGTAGAAGTTTAGATCAGCCTCACCCTCGGGAAAAGCCAGTGCTGCCTTGTGGCAAGGATGTGAGAAATCGGAGGTCCCTGTATTCTGGGAGTAAGTAAGAGTCTGAAAAGATCTGCGCTGCTCTGGGGGAGTTGAACTTCTCTGCGTTAGCTCCAGCAATGAGTCTGGTAACCTGGTTGTCGCAAATGAGGATGAAAACTCCATTGTGGATAAGAGGAAAACATATTCAGGGTCCTGTGCTCCATTTCAAATAGAATTAGTGGACTTCATCACTAAGAGTTAGTCAGAATTATTACATTCTGTTTAATAAACAGCAACTAACAAAAGAAGCCCTTCAAATGCCTGTAAGGTATTGAACTACTCAAGAGACTAAATAAGGTTGTGACAGAGCAAAAGGAAAATTTCTTCAGCTCTGATAGGTATATTCGTCTTCAGGAAGCGACCTAAAGATTGACAGCCTCTTGGTTTGTGTAGCACAAAACATGCTTTTGATAGCACATGGATTTGAATAAAACATATGGTGACAGGTAGGGGTTTGTGAAGAATTTAGTGTAATGTACATGCGTAAAGGTAAATCTTCCAGCACTCTTGCAGGATCTTGCACGCTGAGCGTTTGCCACCGCGGATTCACTGAACTTTTCCTCTGACAGTCTGGCTCCCACCCCAGTCCCGAGGTCTGTACCTGTCATGGGAAAAGATTCATTAGCCTGTGATGCGCAGTAGCTGTGGGATCCCTTTGTATGGCCTCCCAGCATCCTGCCTCGGAGAGTGAGCGCCGCAGCACTTAAAAGCTGTGAGCTGGACCTCTGCTATTGTGACTGTTTTATGAAGAGAAGAGTGTCTGTTACGTTTTTTGGGCTTGTTTTGGAATCTCAAGGACCTCTTAATTTGGAAATACCCTCAGTGGCTCTATGCTGCTTTGTGGTTGTTTTTTTAATCCTAGAAATTTTAAGCAGTGGTAGTTAAAAGGCCGGGGAGGGGGGGGAAGTGTTCATTGCCTGTAAGGTGTATAGAGCCAATCATCACGTTAATTATATGTCGCAGAGTAATGAATAATCCTGCGCTTTTATCTTGTGGGGAATAACCTGGGGTTTGTCAGATGGAGCTTTGTGTTTTAAATGAACACCCCCAAACAAAAGTTTGCGCCACTCCAATTATGTGAAGACAGACTCTGGTTCAATGCTTTCTTAAGTCGTCTTAAAGCTTTACAGCTGTGGGAACAGCAGTTTGACACGCTGTTCTGCAAACACCAGAAGTCTAAGCTAAAATGTAAAGCATACATTTCGTATTGCTGATTGGCTTTGTAGTATTCGTCCATATGCTCCAAGAGCCTAGTAGTGGTGAGAATAATAAGTAAAAAAAAAATCTTCAGAGCTGAAAAACTATGATTACAACATGTTATTGTATAATTGTCTAATTTTGCAACTTTGGAGAGTGTTTATGTTCTCAAAATTAATTAGTGTGGAGTGTAACTGCTTTTAAAAATGTCAGTCCTCTCAAAACTATGTGGTTAGAAATGTATGCCTCAGTGAATATACACTTCATTATTATTGAATATAAAAGTTTATTGTTCATTACATGGAAAATTGCAGTTGAGGCATTTCACAGCTTCAAGAACGATTATTATCCCTGATTAAATTATGGAAAGATTTTTCATGGGTCAGTAAATTGGAATAATTTTTATTGGAAAAGCATTCGGAGACATATTTATGCAAACGATAAGTGAAATCAGGGATTTAAGGGGAAAAATCAGCAGACAATTTAGAGAAAAGCAGCAGAAAAAAGAATGTAAGGTGCATGTCTGGAAGATACTTATTACTGTAGTGGGGAACAAATGTACCCCCAAAACCGTGGCCCCAATATGATAAGTTTTGTACCTTGTTCAAGAGCCTCATTTATAGTGGAGCTTGGTGTTAACCCTTTTGCTTTATGCTAACCCACGTGCGAGTTAGATTGTCATTTCAGGTGCGTGCCTATGGAGGCAAGTGGCAATGCCCTTGCACTATCAGTTACATATGCAGTGGGTAACGGTGTTTAGGGTTACGTGGAGTCCTGTGACTGCTTATTCCTCTCTGCAAATCCAGGAGGGAGGGAAGTCCTTAGTGGCTGGTCCGGTCCACACAGACCTTTGTGCTGCCAGCAGCCCTGAGCCAACTAGTCTATGTATCCCCACAGCTAGCAGATGGCAACAGGCTCGGGCAAGGTGCTCCATACTCAGCTGCTGTGTTTGGTGTCTGCTTCCAGTCGTCTTCGAGCTATACAAAAGTGATGTCTTCATTTCTTAATGTGGCCTCTGGTCTCTGAGCCATTCCGTACTGTGTCCCAGCCTTACTCATCTCCCTGTGATAGCTGTTGGCAGGAGGCAGGACATTTGCTCCTTCTAGTGATGTATGATCTATGTGTGTCTCCATCTCGGTCAGCTCAGTGTCTTCCCTCTTGGAGGACTCCTCCAGAAGGAAACTTTCACGCTGCTGCCTGCCTCACTGCTGGGAGATGGAAAACATGCTGCCAGCTCCTCAGTTTAAATGAAACGGCAGCTTCGACAAAAGTAGACGTGTTTTGGGACTGCAATTGCAGATTGTCGTATTGTTGCCTTTGTAGGTATAGAATCATAGAATAGAATCGTTTAGGTTGGAAAAGACACTTAAGATCATCAAATCCAACCATTGTGTCTCACTTGGAAGTAACGGTAACCCCTGAGGCCTCAGATCAGGTTGTTTTTTCTTCTTTCTTGGCCTACCTAAGCTCTTCACATTTCTGCAAATCCCTAGTTTCTCTAATGTCTGCTCCTAGCATCACAACCGTTCATTTTCTTGATTTTCAGTTAAATAGAATTGTCAGCAGGTGATGACCTAGGCTTCCTTGCCTTCTTATACTGAATAACGCTAAATGTATGGATCAGTGCCTGTAGCATTTTCAATAGGTGATTTATTATTTTGATACAGTTTTGCAGCAACCTGCTGTGATGATGTGGACTAGAAATTGCATGTCTAAACCCAGTCTTTGCCTCAAAATGCTTGAAATCATGTTCAGTCATCTGCAGCCCGTGCCATCAAATTTAACTTCCTTAGGAAGAAGTGAATTTACATACAGATGTATGGGATAGCTAAAGTATTCTATACCAACCCAAATAAATTAGAACTGCTGTCTAGAACAACTTCTGCCCAAGGTAAGCGCATTGGCCAGCTTTGCTGCGCTGACTTAACTTTTCCTATTCCATGAATAGGGCCTGGCTTGTGTTTCTGGCATAGGAAAGAAACCTTGGCAGTTTCTTCACTATTGCGGCTCATGTGAGACCAAAATAAATGTTGCTAGCCCTCTCTGTCCATTTTCTTCCATCCCTAAATGACCCATAGAATTTGTCTCTATTTTTTCTTAAGCAGAACAGTTTTCCTGCAAAAATGAACAACCTTAAATCACTCTGGTACAGTTTTGTCAGTCTTTTTCCTGTTAAACTGCTCACTGTGAGAAAACAAAGTAAGTATCAATGGAAATGTATTTAATTATGCTTTTGAATATACAGATATGGTTTTGTTTTGCCTCAGTTGTTCACGGTTGTTATATCCTGTCTGAGTTAAATATTGTATGAACCAGAAATATGTAAATAGACAAAGTCTGTTTTATATTTACCACCTAACAAGAAGATGGCATTCACCAAACAAATACACTTTTGAGCACAAATTTCAGGAGCAAACCTTATAATCAGGGCCTTTTTTGTTTGTTTGGTTGTTTTTTTGTTTAGTGTGAGTGTACCTTGAAGGAGGCATGGCACATAAAGAGGCATTAATTAATAATTAATTTTAGGGAACTAGATTACATTCCTGCTCTGACTCACCATCTTAAAAATCCTGTACTATGCAGAAAGCTAGTTACCTAGGGCAGTAGATATGAATTAATTCTTTCCCTTTTTCCTTCTCATACATATCTACATGAAAGATGTTTTAAGACTCTTACTCAAAAAAAAAACCAAACCAAACCCACCAAAAAAACCAAACCCACAAAAAAAACCCCAAAACCAAAAAAACCCATTAGAACCATCTTAAAAATCTTGTTCATGCTGTAATCATCTGCAGAAGTCAACAACAAAACCCTGCTAGTTTTTTTCAGTGCAGTCTGTGGTAAAAGTATGACTGTTGACTCATGTCATCACCCTGACTCCATCTCTCTGGAAGGTCTTCACGTAGTTGTGTCACATTTCTCTACTATCCCATAGGACATGGCCCTCATGGAAACCCATTGGTTAATTCAGCCTCTTTAAGGCCTCTCAGCAGTTTCTTATCCCCTTAGAAACATCTTGGTACGTTTGCTGGTACTCTACTTGTGGGCTGGCATCCTCATGCTTAGTGATGCACAATTCCTTCCTGCTGTGGTCTTCCTCTTGTGCTTCTTGGATAACCGCTGATTCTGGAACATCCTAAATGGTCAAAACTTTCCAGAACAGCAGCACAGGGAAACATAATTATAACCATTTTCCTATTTATGCTGGCAAATTGGCAACTTGTCACGCTCTGGATCACAGAAGTTGAATGGAGACGGGCCTCATAAATTGCATTTTATATTTCTTTTTCCAAAACCCCTTCAAACTTGATTTTATGATACACATATAAGTTAAGCATCATGACCTTTCGGCTGGTGCTGCTTGAATATGGCAGCTTTCCAGAACATGTGAACATGTTCTAGAAATTTCTTTTAAAATTTGCTAGAACAAAGTCAGAGCTTGGGGGTGGTCAAAAGCAAAGGCAGAGCCTAGATTTAGTTGGCACCAATACTTCCAGGGAGAAGAGAATTTTACAATCCAAACAATCTGACAGACAAAGATAAGCCTTCTGCTTAATTTTTATTCTTAAAGGAAAATCTGTGCCATAACAGATACTGAAATTAAATGAATGTTTTAAAATCTGTCTCAGTGAAAACTTTCACAGATATTCACGGATATTTAAAACATAACAAGTAAGATTTTTCTACCAAAAGAAAAAAAAAAAGATCATTTTTGTTGATGAGAGATACTTGTGATATGCCCTGAAGCATTTAGAAACATCTGACAGTTAATGGTGAGGAGGTAGGTACTTGCACATGGGAGTGCAGCATGCCCATTTTGGGATGGGAAGAATTTAAATTCTTTGAAGGCCGCTGAGGAAACCTGATTGCTCAGTTTGTGGATTAAGGCTAATGTAAGTAAAGTGTAAATTAGGTGAGATGAGTTCTTCCCGAAAATTTATTGCATCAAATTGTCTCTGTGTTTTATCTTTCTTTTTCTAAATAAGCAAAACAAGAAGTCAGTGCTAATATCTTGGAATACTTCCAAGTCAGGCTTAGGTATTAAGCACACAGTAGCGCTGGTACATTACATCTTCCAGTCCATAAACAGGGAGAGTACATAAATGTTACTGAACCTTTTGATGATTTTTGGTTCTTTAATGTTTTACTTTCCAGCTATCTTGGAAAAGCAGTACTCCAAACTAAGAAAAATGTTCTGACAAAACCTTCAATTTTGGGGTTTTTTTTCTCAGAGATTTGAACTCTATTCTTCTCTTCCGCAGCCTTCAGTGTCTCCATCTGTCTATGTGAAGTACAGAAATAAAAAAAGAAAGGTAACATGGGTTGCAGCATACTGACAGCAACTCTTTCTAAATCTCATTCTGTAAATTGGAAAGGTAATTTACACCATCTTATGGGTTCCTTAAAGCTTTGTTAAAATGAATGTTTCAGTGGAAAGATGCAGAAAAAAAAGCTGAGCCTCATTTGAGACTGGATTAATGCTGGCCTAGATTAATGGTCTTTAGAAATGCCTTCAGAATATCTCCTTTCCAGCCTGTTGTCTGAAAAAATCATTTTTGCAGATATGGCCAAGCATCAAAAATGCTTCCTGATTCCAACTAGTCACCAAACTGACTGTTTTACTGTTTCTGGCCAAGCACATGCCTACATCAGGATGATGCATACATACTGAGTGTGAGAACATTGCAATCTTTTGCGTGTCGCAGCAAAGCCAGGTATGTCTACTGAGCATATTGATACAACATAAAATGCAACAGTCTTTTTCCTAAGCTACAGCAATCAAAGATCACTTTTTTACCGTGGTTATAAAATCACTCATAAAGTCAGTCCTATCTATGGGGCAGACTGCCTTCCAGTCAATCTCTTCCATTTGTTCTTTATAAAAACAGAGCAGGACAAACATTTATCCCTGTGCTGGAAGTGCTGGTGAAAACATCATGAAATTTGGACTGAAACAAGTATCGGTATGTTTAGTGCAACATTTATATATGAAATACAGGCCTTGGACCTCTAATATTTTTAATTGCATGGGTTGGTACAGGAAACTTTCCTCTCTTACGGATGTTACTTTTTAGCCCAAGGTTTGCTTTTAAACAGCAACAGTCAGTGCTTTTTTACTCTGATGTTTTAGCCTAGATGAAACTAAAGACACTACCTACAGATGTAAAGCTGAACGTGCAGAGATACTTGTTTTTCACATTCTTTGCTCATGTGGTCTTTATTTTGTTTTAAAAATATTCCTGTGAAACCTGAATGGTGGCATAGG
Organism: Chionis minor; assembly: GCA_013398295.1. Classification (NCBI taxonomy): domain Eukaryota; kingdom Metazoa; phylum Chordata; class Aves; order Charadriiformes; family Chionidae; genus Chionis; species Chionis minor. Next base: position 1,919,954 of record VZSF01008272.1, on the reverse strand, counting down.
GGTTTATCGTGCCTTTGCATTGTCCCGAATCCTTCCTGTGGTCTGAGGACAGCAAGGGATGAAGGAGAGACAATATACCTTTGTGAGCTAGCTGTTGTCTTTAGGAGTCATGTACCTATCCAACAAGAGCCTTCTCAGGATGGGGCTGTGTTGAAACTGGGATACTAGTATTGCTACAGACATAGTCTCAGGAGGACTCTGCTTTGACACAGAAGAAAACATGTACAGTCATTTCCAGTAGATTAATGCGGACGTTCTTTGTTTCTTTGGTGACAGAAATGTTTCTGTCTGGTTTTTTCAGAATGGAAATAGAGTTTGTATTTGTTTGATCTAATGCAGCAAGATAAGAGACTTGTCTCTGAAAGGTGACTTTTCTTTACGCGGTATGGAAAGGGAAATATCCATGCTTTTTTTAACTGAGCATCACCCTTGAACTTAGAAGAGGTTTCTACCTTCAGAGGTGCATTATCCTGCTCCTTAATATAGAGACTCAGGGGAGAGAAATCCTTCGTCATACACTTGATTTGTTTTAATCTAACTGGGTTTGGATCAAGGGGTCTCAGATGAATGCATAAAAGCTTTGTTGTTTGAGTCACATACTTTATTATACGATGTTAGCTCTGTAAGAACCATCTATTTATATTTTGATCTTTTAAAAAATAGTTAAAATTCTCAAACATGTTATTAATTTTGAACAAACATGTACCATTAGCATGTTTTTTTGGGGTTTTTTGCACCAATGTTTTACCCTGTTTTACAATGTCGATATGGTAAAATATTTCATTCTGAGAGCAGCTACGTTAGTTATAATAGAAGGGATAAAGTGATAGTGTAGACACATTGCAGGTGTTTATGTTAGATGATGCAATGTTAAAATACTCAAACACTCTTTCTACTATTGCTCAGCTCCTGGTAGCACCTGCTGAGCTCTGTTGTAGATGAAATTTATTTTGCTAGTAATTTCTACTACCTTTCACAGATCTAGCTTGCTACTTTCTGTGTTTTCATAGCTGCCTGTGTATATATGTGGCCTTCCATTTCTGAGTAGCACCTTTAATATTTGTAATTTGTGTTCATGAATTGAGTCTGAGTTTAGAAATAAGGGAAGTGAAAGTTTTACACTTGGGGTTTTATATACCGATTTTATTTATTTACCCTTCAAACTTATAAAGGTAATAAATGCTTGATGTCTTCCTACTTAGAAAATGTTTTTTGATATGAGATTACTATATCAAATGAGTGGATAGTAGATGCAGTTCAGTATCTCAGAAATGTTCAGCGTAACTAAATTGGACTTTACCTATAAAGTCAGTTATATACTCGATTTGTCTTGGGAATCAAAGCTGTGTGTGTACATTTTCCTTTCTTAGTATTTTCTATCATCTTACTACCTGCCTCTCATTTGTGATCACCATTCTTAACAATAGTGGCCTAGGGGATACAAATTCAAGGAGGGAAGCAAGTTTAAACAACAAAATACTTCCCCCCCATCCCAAATGATTAATCACTGCTATACTACAGGGATCACAATCTATTGTCATTGCCTGCATGTTAAAATAGTTACTGCAATTGATGGCATGCTGTCTTTATAATAGAATCCAAAAGAATTTTAAACCATTCATCTATTTACATATGTTTTACATTATCCTATGAAATTTAACAGAGGCTTGCCAGTGTCTCATTTGAGACTGTAAAGGGCTCTTTTATAACAGTTGCACACAATGCTTTTGTGTCCTATGGCTTATGCACAACCGAAGGTTGATTTACCTGCTAAGGGGCACACAAAAGTGAATTTGGAGTCTGTATTTACAGTGGAATCCCGTTAGGTGTTTGATTGTAGTGTTTTAATCAGTCAGTGGTTGAAGTGAGGACATTTTTTCTGGACCAAGGGGGAACCAAGTCATTACCTATCAGTGGGAACAGCCTGTAACTTTAATAACTGACTCCACACACGAAGGAGGAGTGGGTAAAGCCCTAGTTAGTTGACTGTTTGTACTTGCCATAATTAGTGTCCATTTTTTTCACAGCTGAGGCAATTAATTTTCACTGCAGGCATCAGGAAGGCTCAAAACTGAACGGTTACCCTGGTTCCTTCTGCTATGCCTTCTGGAGGTATCGATGAGGAATTGTCTTTGGAGAAGTTGTTGAGTGGCATCCCAGGGCAGAAATAAGCAAGGGTATAAGGGTTAGCTTCACACTTCCCAGAGGTGGAAAGCATGACCAAATCTTAACTGATGATTGAATGCCTTCTGACTCCATCCACCAGAACTGGTGCCTGAGCTCAGAATGGGCTTCAATTTAGGAATCAAAGACTTGGTAGACTCTTATCTAAGGACTTGGACTTTCTGGCTGTTCTGGGTGAAAAGGAGTGGAGAAAGACTCTGGTATGAATCCACTATATATGTTATTCAGTAGATTTGGAAAAGGCTAACTCTGCAGCCCACTGTATAGATCACCTTCATAAAGAGCGTCCAAAGTTCAGCTCCCTTCTCTGAGCAGCAGGGCAATAATGGAAAGATTTCCCTTTACCATTGTCCCCCTGCTGTTTTATTGGGAGACACGTTGAGGGTCTTGGGTTTATCCTGGTACGATGTAACAGTCTTCAGATGTTTAAAAGTTTCATGGGGCACTCAAATTGATTCTTGACCAGCTTTAACTTGAAAGCTCACAGAGCGGAATTTGCATTTTCATTTCTGAATCATCACAGGCATAATGGGCAATACACACTGCAGATCAACTGACGCATCTACTTCTGCATGTGTTGGTGCAAATAACTGACGGTTTTCAGATTCGCTGTTCTTACTCCTCTGCTTCTGTAAATCATGTCATATACAGATAAGTCTGGTTATCATCTGCATGAAAAAAACTTCAGTCTACTATATTTCTAGTGTGTGTGTATTTATATACCTGTGTACTTATGCAAATTATAAATACAAATTTGTGTTTCTACTCCAATGTGCCATCTAAGTAACATTTTTTGTATTTTTTAAACAAAGAAATATATACTTCTTTAGATTCCTTTTTAAATCTGCTCACAATTGTCTACAACTTTGACCCACCCACCCTTTTTTCACTGTTTGTTGTTCAAATAAAAATTTAGATTTTTAGTTTTAGATTTACGTAATGTAAGGAAATAGCTGATTCCTCCCTAACTTTTCTGCCTTTAGATGTAGGACTATACTCCCTTATGCTGTCCATGCTGTTGCCAGAGTGATGGGAAACTGTTCCTCATTTTTCTGGGCAGAGGAAGTCATGACCTTTCCCATTTCTTTTGACAGCTACGCATATAGGAGATAAAGTGCTGAAAAAGTTTCTATTTTTTGGGCGTTGAATTTTGATTCAGTGCCCAAAACTCAGGAGGCTCATTGTTTGACTCAACCGTAGGATTTGAGTTTGTCAACATCTACATGGATTTTAAGCTCTTTTTATGTAGAAATTATGATTCTGTTTAATTCACAATTGTTTAGTAATGTAAGATGTTAGCTGCAAACATAACTTGGATAAAATTTCAAACCCTATTGTTTTTCTTAGTTACAGAACATAAGACTAGCAGTGGTGAGAGGAATGAGGACGGTCTTAAAATGTGGCATTTCCCAACAGTGTAGAATTGCTCACAAAGGTTTTAAAATATGATCCATTTGGATGAGGATTAGAACCACTTCAGAATTTTAATGTCAGTTTTCTTAAATGTGCAAGGACTGAAACAATCTTTCCTCAGCAAACCCCAATCTGATTTTTTTTCTTTTCAGATGCTATCAGCACCTCTCCAGCTCCCAGGGACCATACATGCCCCAGTTTCTCTGACGCAGGAGCATAGGAACTTCTGTGTATTTCCTAGGTATTGCTGACTTTTAAATTCTCAAAGTTTGGGATCCTGCTTTTTTAACCTACCCTTCTTGAAGAGCGTATTCTGGGAACACTGAACTTCATCTGGCAGGAAGTGCACCAGGGTTACATGGTAGCAGGTTCTGTGACAACTGTAGAAGATCTAGAATAAGGAACCGTGGCAAGAGGAAAGAAGAAAAGGAAGATGTTTGGGACAAGCGAGGAGGGTCTCTTTACGTGAATAAAAAGTAACTTTTGACTTTTTTTGGGTTCAGACAGAGGTTGCAGCGTAGGTAGATTCCTAAATTCTTGTAAGAACTGATTTGCCTAGCTCTGGAGATGCTTACCGCAGAGCTTCAACTCCAAAATGTTTCTAGCCAGATTCCATTTATTATCAGCACATTTTGAAGTTTCAAGTAATACTGTGCAGGTTTCATTTCTCACTTTCTATTAGTGAATTCTGTAGAGTTATGAGCTTTTTCATTCTCAGTTTTCCAAAACTTCCAACAGATGTCTTGCCAGCAGTGAAGATGATTAAAGGTTTCTGAAGAAGTAGACTGCTGCTGGAAATCTGAAAGGGATCCCACTGCAGTGCCAAAAATCTTTGGAAAATATGTATGGCCCCCTTCTTACTGGAAATGTGTATAGCCCCTTCTTCAGAAATCTTCCACAATAGAGCTACTTCATTGCACTTCTGTGTTTTTTTTCCTGAACTAGATAGAATAGGCAAGTGAAATTCCTACAGGCATGATGAAAAGAAGGTGAAGAAGGATGAGCTTGGGCCTTAGGCTTGGCAAAGTGTTGGATAGCATCTACAAACACGCTAAAAATATGCATCTAAACCACAGAATGTGTTTCCACACATTCTCTTTTTGTGATACTAGTTGGTCCCCAGTTAGTTTTTAGAATACTGCTCTTGAGCATTTCCATCTGGCTAGGAGTTTTCAACTTTTTTTTTTTTTTTCATAATGCAGACTTAATCATTATAATTCATTTCCTTGTCACCTTGAAACTAAATTAATGCAATGCACTGTGCTTGGTATATGAAGCATTGTTTGATTCATATTCGTCATCAAAGTGTCTACTGAGCTGCAACTGAGAAGTTCAAACATTACACTCATGTATGAATAAGCAAAAGGCTTAGTGTATTTTCAAACAGTATGTTTTGATGACAAAATATCTGTGCTTCGGTTTATTGAAAGGAATTAGTGCAGTTTTGAAAGGGTTATGTGATGTAGTGGCTGGCATTATGAGGAACTGGATTTAACCCAGGAGATAGTTTCCTGTGCTAGATTTCTCTCTCAAGCCTTGGGCACCATACAAATAACGCACCCCCGNGCATTGAAATATTCAGATATGTTCTCTTTACCTTCTTGCTTAAGGCAATAGAAATGTTTTCAGCAGTATCCAAAAGCTTATAACCTTTCATGACCTTTTTTTCTTGAGTTCTACAGAATGTTTTAGAATTGCAGATATTTTAAAACTTTTCCATTTTTTTTTCCTATCAGTGGCAGGGTCAATGTAGCCACAAGCCTGTGATCTTCATCCAGGCATTGGGGATGTGGAATTAGCAAAGCTGCAAAGCCAGATGATGATTTGGTGATTTTTTTCTGAACAATTTTTTCCCTTGAAGGGCCAATTTCAAGTATTGACTTATGCCACTGAAGCTCAGAAGATGACAGGAAAAATACAAGAACATTTTTCTTGGATAAAAGTGTGTTTTCAAAGGATGTGACCTGAGCATTGTGTAAAAAAAAATATCTGTATTGTTTTTTCCATTAGGTCTGATCATTCTCTGATTGGAAGTCAAAAGATGTTGCTTGTAACTCTGAGATGATACCCCAAATTTTTATTCATCTTGATGTATCTTTACCTTTTAATTTTTCATTATACTTGAGGATGACCTTGAAGAGTCAGCATATAAAAAGCCTCTTGTCCTTACTCCTATGATTGTGTAACCAAACACTTAACTTCTCAAAGTGTCTTGAAAAGATAAGGAGAGATGGTTCTCTTGTTGTCAGGATTTTACTGACCATCAGTTAATACTCTTTGAGGTCATATTTTGACCACATTTTCTATTCAAGTGGCTTGCAGAACTATGCTGAAACAATTATCCAATGTTACAAGATGATGAAGGGGAGCTTAAAAATACCCCAGTGCAAGCCACGTAAGCAGCTAAAGGCTGCTTTTTCTTTCCCAGATAAGTCTCAGTTAAAGACAACTTTACCTTACCTCTTAGGAATGTTGTGTTTGAAGCAGTCCCAGCTAATCCATGAGTCATTATGGAACAATTTACAGTATATGCAGATCCATCCTACCCTCGTTCCATACCACAGCATAGGACAGATGTGTGTGGGTATTTGTTTCTTTCTGATGACTTACTCCTAATGACACAGAGGCAAATTAAGTCTTTAGCTAAATCATTCATGTAGTGAACGGTCTCTTCAGCCTCTCCTGGAAAAAAAAAGTGCTCACAAGTGGTTTTCATTCTGAAGCTGCAAGAAGCATAGGACAGAACATCCCAAACCGTACAGTGTTCTCTATATTGGTATTCAAATTGAACCAATTGCTGTGGAACTCACTGCTGTTGGGAACTTTTGCAATGAGAATTATAGGCTTTTGATTGCATGTTGAGTCTAGCCTGCCCAGATATTTTCGAAGCTACTATACTTTTTCCAAGATGCAGATATATACATTACAGTACTTAGTGATGTTTCTGTTGGAATTGAATTTGAAAATCTTTGACTGCCACACATTAATTTTATTTAATTGAAAACAAATTTATTTTTCCCTGGGCTGAACTGCAACAGAAAAGATTTGGCCCTTGGAATTTGCTACCAAAATCTCTTACAGGTAGTTTAATGGCAAAGTTTTGATAGAGCCAAGCTTGTCTTTAACACTTCTTCCTGCAATTTCATACAGTTAGGGCCAGGCTTCCAATGGCAGAATTCTGCTGAACTGAAGCAACTAGCAGCAGCTGAAGATCTGGCCAGTGGTCAAAAATAAATCCTAGGATTTTTGTCACAGTTTAGATATCACATTGCCTAGATCGGAGGAGATCCAAGCAGTGCTTGCTCTTTGAACTACCCCTGTGCTTAGGACACCTACCAATAGCGTCAACTCAATGCGTGGTGGGCAGTGCCCGGTCACTGACTAACACAGCCACAGTCATGGTACGGTGGGTGAGTATAGAGAAACGGAATATAGGGCTGTCAAAAAAATAATGCCAGTCTTAGCATTTTTAGTGGGATTTAGTGGGAATTCTGGGGTAGGATAAAAGATGTAAATACGCATACATGAAACCAGAGTTTCCTGGAAGAGTGAGAAAAGGTGAATATGTGGTTTAGAGGGATAATGGGTAGAAATGTTACTTGGCAGGCGGAAGCAGATATTCTCTTGCGTGAGGGAATTCTGCCTCCGGTGATCTTGGTACAGTTACTAAGTCTAGTGTTGGTTCTGGTATCAAAATACCGCAGAGAAATGTCAGTGCATCTTAGGTTTTCCATCTGCAAATGGAGGACAACGTTACTTTTAAATGATCTGAGATGTCTAGATGAAGAGCCATATGAAAGTGAGACTTAGAGTAATGATAAAAATAACAAAGTTGTCATAGTTTTGAAAAAGGAAGTCAGTGTTAATTACTCGCTGTGACAAAAATACTTATTAAAACAACCCAGAGTTTGAGGCAGGTAGGCAGCATGGGAATTTTTTGGTTGAGTAGTTGTAGCTTTGCAAGGTTGTAAGTTATTGAAAATGAGGTCTTACAGTAAAGTCTGAAGAAAACTTAGAAATTTAAAACTATCCCTACCCATAAAATTTTTGTTTCTATAGTTTTCTTGCTCCTTAGTATCTTGGTTGTTGACTTACTATTGTTATATGAGTTACATACTAAGGGAAAAATGTACTTTGGGATCTAGCTTTTATTTTTAGGGCTACCCTTGTGCTTTTATGAGGTTTAAACAGTGTTACTTCAATTTATGATCATCTGCACTGTTCATCTGTCAGCATAAAATGTTAGAGTAGATGAAAGGCAAGAAGCTATATACATATATGAAGAATAGTCTGGGCATACGTGTAATATCCTCGTCATTGTGCTTGAAAACATAAAGGGAGAATGAAGCTGCTGAAGAAGCAGTTGTGCTGAACATGCATGGACCATGTGCATCCTATATACTTACTGTCCCTGGAGTGGTGTTGGCGCTTTGCATATATGAGTGTTCACAGCAGTGGATGTGCGGAAGAATGCATAGTTAAAATTAATCTAATGTATGAATTGTAGCTTGCGTAGATGTTTTCTGGCTATTCTCCCAGTTTTGTGATTGAGAGTCCTGGTCCAAGTCCCACCGAAATAATTAAAACTTTCTTTCGCTTACTTTTTCAGGGCAGGGACACATCTATCCATTAATTCAGCTGCACTTTCAGTTCAGGCCCAAACTTACTACTGAAGTAAGTGACAAACTCTTCCTGCCTTTAGCAAAATATGCCTTGGCATAGTGTATATTATGAGATGTTAAGTGTTTTAACAACTGAAGCATTTGTGTTCTGTTGAGCTCTGAGATGGCATCCAAAAGGGTCACAAGATACCAATCTGATTACATTCTTCAAGTTGGTATGACAATGGGCTCTCCGCATATTGTTTCCATCATTATTGCAGTCATATCACCAGAGTGTTTTAATACTCTGCCAATTTATGTTCTTGAGAAATTGTTGTCACAAGAATAGATTTTTTTCCACATTCTTCACTATTTTTCCTGAGTTAATAACCCACTTGGGGCCAAATTTGGAAAATTTAGCCCAAGGACACTGGGGTTTTTTCCTCATTTGCATTTATTTATTTTCTAATTCATGCAAGTGAAAGATGCCAGATGAATTAGTGAACAGGATAGGCTAAAACTGTTAACATACAATAGCACTTTTTCTTTGTATTCCCTTTCGTCTTGGTAAAAGTCATCTTCTCTCCTTCAGTCTTCTCTTGCACTCTAAAATGAGAACAGTAATGCTTTTGTATTGTCCCAACCAAAGTGTTTTCAGGATCACATTGAACGAAACGTTCCCACTGATGAGCACTTTCATGCATGAATGCCTTTGTTGCGGTCAGTGAAATTGCTAGTTTGAGTCGGGGTTCAAAATCGCTCCCTGAGTCATCTCCAGTTTCTGATGAGCAGTGACGGTGAGCACTTAGGAGAGGAAATAAGAGAATTTAGGCCATGTAACTTTTCCTAATATCAGTGGAAACAAATACCTAAACCCTCACACTTCAGTATTTGGAGTACTTTACATTTTGACAGCTTGACAACTTTCTAACATTATCACGTTACAGCTATTAGCCCAAATCCCCTAGACCTCTACTCGGTCTTTACACAGGCAAATCTATTTAGAGCTTTAATAGTGGAATGTACTTCAGTAAAGTCTGGACTATTACAGAGAAAGGAAAACAAAGGACTGATTGGCAATTTACTTAGAGAAACTTAAAGTCAAGAGTGGCACAGTTCGCAGTTGAGTTTTACCAGAGGCAGATCAATGTTTTTGCAATGAGCGCTGTAACCATAAACAATAAAACTTTGATCCATTAGCGTGAAAATCTAAAAGTTGTTGTATGATTGTTGTTTACTAGTTTTTGACAGGTACTCAAATGAAAGGACAGGATAATACCGGAGGGGTGATCTATAACTGCCAGATGAAAGACAGTCTACAGGCATATCTTCTGTTACTTGTTTATAGGTGGATTGTTTGCTATGAAATCCACCCATGCGACCAATTTAAGCATCTACAATTCAGCATTTTCACATTGCAAGTGTCTGAAGAACTTTCAAAGCAATGCTATCTGGATCTGTAATTTTGCTCCTATTTATTCTTTTTTTTTTTTTTTTTTTTTTTTTTTTCCTAGACCTCTTGCTGATTCCTCTGTGAGAATTCTGGAGACAGCCTCTGACTTGGGAGACTCAGCATGTCTAGTTTGCCCAAACCCTGCCACACTCCGGCTCTTCATGTGTGACAGCTGAAAATCATGGTAAGTGAAAAACTGCTCTGTGTTTCTCTTCTTGCTGAAGCATGTGAGGTGTCATGATGACAGTCCGGAGTACTGTGCGTGATAGATGTGGAGGAATGACTTGAAAGGACTTGAAGGGTGTTTATTGCCTATCCTGAAATGTTTTAATACTTGCAGGCTGTAGCAATCGCTCTGACATGGCAGCACTGGCATCTTTCCCTGAAAATTCCGGTTCGTGCAGCTTAATCCTAACTGCGGTGCAAGGTGTTCCAAAAGGATGCGGTCACGTAAGCACTGTAGGTGAGTAATTGCACAGGATACCTTTGCTTCTCTATGTTTAAGAATAAGTTATTGCTTAGTTTATATTAATAATTTAATATGCAGCAAACACCTTTTATTCAGTTCTGTCCATTCTATATAGGTCACATTTGGTTGCTGTAATAGTACTACATTAAATGTTGCAAAAGTTGTATTTATTTGGTGCTATTCATTCTTTATTAGTATTATTTGATTTATTTATTAAGTGCTGGCAGTGCACTCAACAGGGACCCAGTTTTCAATGTTACATTCTAACGTCCGCTTGTTGTCTGTCTGAAAAAGGTGAATGTTTTTGTAGATGTATTACTGTGGTTGGGATAGATGATGATTGAGAAGTTTTTTGGAGTTATATCTTCAAGGTGCCTTCCAACTCTAACCATTCTAGGATTCTAACTGTGATACTGCATAATTAATAACGCATAAGGTAACAAGCACTAGATGTAAGGAGCTGGGCAAGTAATCAGAAAGCTAAAGAAATCATTATATTTGAATGCAATTTATTTCCGGCAGTGTCGCTGATTTTTGTCTGCGTGTGTCTAAACATGAGTGTGCCTGTGTTATATATCTGAAAGTTGTCGTACAGCAAGGGACGTGTTCAATCACTTTGTTGGTGTTAACTGCTTTAACTCCTCTGTCAGATGTGTGCTATCTTTGTTCAAGCTGTGGAAGTGGTGAGCTTCCTGCAGCCTTGCAGACATTGCTCTGAAAAGCAAAACTGTGGGGCATCCATTTTTATGTGTATTCCATGCTGCTTTAGAGTAAATTGTGCAGGCAAATTCCACCATTAATGGTGTGTAACCTCATTAATGGTTTAGGCCAGAAGCATCTTAAATCGTGCTTGCATTCTTCAGGATAATTTAAAGCACTCATACAGTTGTTGCTGTTTGAATATGTCCCTAAAGCGTACGATAAATGCATTAACAGATTTTTGGACCCAAAGACTTAAAATAAAAGAGGGATGGAGAGGAGTTATGGGGAGAAAACAACAACTCCTAAACCATGAAGTGATAATGAAAAGTAGACTAGCCAACATATTGATATTTCCTTTAGGAGACTCAGGAAGCTGGTTTTTTGGCTCTTGTATTTTATAAAGCACTACCTCTAATCTCTTAGCTGGGTTTTTTACTGCAGTGTAATATTCCAATTTTGTTCCTCCCCACTGCTCTGGGGATCTTTTTTCCTACTAGTGTATGGTGTCTAAAGGAAAGACAGCTTTCTTGTTCTGTAGATGAAATCTGAACTGCTAAAATATATATGTTGGTTCTTTCTTCTACAAAAAGGGATGACATCTGGAAGGCAAGTTTTAAATAGCATTAATTACATCTCTTGATTATCCTTTTTATATGAGGAATGGGAAAGTTATGTGAAGCTATATATAGTCACTAGAGCTAACAATGATGAGGTTGAGGTTAGCTTCTAGTTTTTATCAGTTTCTTTCTAGCATTTATATCCCAAATTGTTGCTCATAATTTCCAACCATTTCTTTTCTGATAAAAAAGTTAAATGTGTTTTCCTTTGTTTATATTTCAACTATATGTGTTGAGACAGAATAGGCAGCAGAGGAGTAATGGAATTGTTCCGCTGTTCAAGAGCCTGATCACATCTTTAAACTACATTGGTTAGGATGAATTATGGAATAAATCCCAAATTATTGACTAGTGAAAAAGTATAAGTAGATTCTGCATGAACCTAGGAACCTTGCGTCAGTATAACATAGATGAACAGGATGTTTAGGAAATGCCCCAAAGTGATTTGGTTTTAGCCCCTGAAACCAAGCCTAGGAAAAAAAATCCAGTTTGACTTGCAATGTTCACAGTTCTATTTGAAAAAAATTATTAAGCCTTGAAAGCCTTCTGAGCCTGACACATCACAGTGAAAATTCTTTCATGAAAAATACATTTTTTTTCTCAGAAGGGGTGTGAAAAATCTTTTAAAAAAAAAGTCACAAAAACCCTTTTCTTTCAGAAATAAGGCTCCAAGTCTCCATAACATTTGAGCACTTCCATTTCTGTAGGCGCAGGGGAATTCTACCCTATGTATAAAAATACATAAGCACATGCTTAACTTTTAGCAGGTATTAAGTCCCATTCATTACATTAGGACTTAAGCGTACACTTACATCTTTGAGAAGTGGGGCCTGCCTCATGTTAACTTCCAAGCTGAAAGTTTCATAAGGTGTTGAAGGTGGTCCAACATTCACTGACCAACAGTACCAAATGCTTCCAATGCAGCAAGCCAGATAAAGACCTGGTTTAATGGGATTCTGAATTACAATAAGTAAATTATAACAAACCCTGTTGACAGAAGGTTCTGGGCCGGGTCCAGGCCTGAAGCCAGACTGAAATTTCTCATGTAGCAGGTAATCAGTAAGATGAGAAACCAGCTGCAAGGGAAGGGCCTCTTTTATGAAACAAGAAGGTTCTCCGAGAGCCAAGTCTTATCCTGGTAACCTTTTCCGTAACACAGCAACAATTGGTGCTCTTCGTTATTTGGACTTCAAAGGAGTTGAATTAATTGGAGAACAAACTGATTATATTATTGGAGCAGGCCACCCTGTTGGTCATATGTTTTGTTAGGTTTACCTGTTACTTTTCTAAACATTTCAGTGTAAACAAAGCCCATACATAATTTCAAATGAAGGTTAATTTGTTATAGGGGGAAAGGATTACTAGACTGGCATCATCCCCTTCGTAGTGTTTAAACTGAGCAATGTGATGACATTTCAAAACCATATGGGACTTCTTTTTTATTCATGATAGATTCTCAAATTACCCATCTTACTTAAGAACAATGAAGCTGGTATTTCCTTGTCCTTTGTGATAATGTTTTAAAGCAGTTGTCTGTAGGGTTTGGGACAGGTTTTGGCAAATAGCACGAGATACCCAGTAGCCAAATTGATTGATGCATGTAGGTGATCGTATCTGTCAGCCTGCTATTTACCCTTTCTTTTATGGAGTTCTTTCCAAAATCGTACTAAAAGTGTCTGAATACTGTAGAAGGGTTTAGAACAGTTTTGACTGTAACTTGAGTAGATTTTGTAAAATACACGGTGGTTTGTGATGTATATCTGGATTGATGTTTCCCATTATTTTTCCTGGTGACATATGGCAATCAATTCCTCTAGGCCATCCAGAGATTGGAGCTCGTCATGTCTCATTGTAGAGGGTGACATTCATGAGTTCTTCCTGCTCATCTGACATCCGTAGTGTCTAGTTGTGATGGTGGGACTACGGAGGTCAGTTACTGTCTTCCTGAAAGAGAATAGCTTTCTTAGTAGTAGCTTGTTCGTATGGGATCCATTGAGAGTAGCCTGTTGGACCAGAACATCGGTGCACCTACGCAGCTTTAGAGACAGCCTGGGAGTTGGCAAAGCAGAGCTCCGGTGTGGAGTGCCTTCACTGCAGCACTTCAGAGGGGGACAGTGCAGGTGTCATCAGTGTCCCTAACAGAGCTGCTCTTGGGCACCAAAGTCCACCATCTTTCCACCAGTCTTTCTCCATTTCAGCTCCCATTCTTTCCCTCACAGATTAATTGCGGATTCCTACAAAACTGCAGATGCAGGAATCATTTTACTTACTTCAGGTTTTAAAGTTAGTATTCCAGCCTAAGTTAGAGAAATGTACTCCAGCAGAGAGTGATTCACCTACCCCATCTGCATCTTTCATGTTCTCTGTACACTGAACCAAATGACAAGTATAGGTGACTTTATGCCTACTTCTTCATCGTCTAAAATTTGCTGAGGTGGATCCTAATTTTTGCAGAATCTTCCCTGGTGGATGTAGGGGAAGGTTAATTTGTAGCATTTTTAAGCTTTGATGTTTGGATTTTGCTAGTGTAACGCTTCTTTTGATGAAGATTTTTAGAACTGAACTCCCTAGCTTTTAGGAATAAGCAAATAATAATGATTAACAATGTCTGCTTAATAAGCAACCAACCTCCCCCCGCCCCCCCTTCTTGTTTGGATTTTTTGCTTTTAGTCTCCATAGTAAATATGATGATTTTGTTAGTAATTAATGTGGAGCAGAGGTTGTGGTCCAAAAATGTGTGGACCCTTTTATGCAGCAAATAACCGTTGGGAACTGGAAATTCGGTTTTCCATTCTGGGACTAGAAGAGCACAGTGGAACATCAAACTCCTCGGGAGAGCACACGCTGAAAAAGCAGCAGCGTGGCAGTCACTGGCCATGTTAGAAACGTGGGTTCAGCTTGCAGTCCTGCTAGTTTCTCCGCTGCAGCATTTCAGTTGCTTCTTTAATAAAATTGTGTGACTGCTATTTATCTGTTTCTAGCAAAGCGGAGTAAGTAGAGTTGATTGAAATTACTTCCTCTATAATGGCCATGTGAGAGAAAATTGATTTTTTTTTTTCTTGACCAGCTGAAATTTCCACTGACAGTCTGCCTTCTGTGAAAATGTTTGATCATTTTGCTTGAGTGCCCCATCCCACACCCTTTCCCTTGTGTTTCTGGCTGGAAAGTCATGATTTTCTGGGCTTGCAGAACTGCAGGATGATGATGATGATGATAATAATAATAATAATAATAATGCTTGCCAGATCTTTTTATGAGAGCTTCTTCCGTAGTACTGAAAGTATAATTAGTAGAGAGGGCTGGATTACAGATCAAGATCATTTCCTACTCCTAGCTGGATGCACTGTTCTGAGATGAGAGTGGGTAGTAGCACCTTCTGCTGTATTTCTTAGTAGAAAGTTGTTCATGCAACTCACATGGGCAGTCCAGTGCAGCCCAGGTCCATCCCTGTTTGTGTTGGCATTCCAGTGACTTGTTGCAGCTTCTTCTTAGCAAATTGTCTGTGAAAACTCTCTAGTAGTAGCTAGCCCTGAGTTTGCCTTAAGCCTGAAATGATGTATTCAAATTTGGGTGGATTTTCAGGTGGGAGCTTAAAAGTGCACGTAAATTGGCCTATAAATTAAATTTTTTTTCTTCCCAGCATAAATAGTACTACATCTTGTCAAAAGTAGTTGGGTCAGAGAATAAGGCTAACTCTAGAGAAGATATTTCTCAAAAATTTCACTGATCTATCCTGAACATCTGACTCTAAGCAAAATAACTGGCATGGAACATATCAGGCTAAAATATCCATTTTGAAAAACTCATGAGCAACTGAAAATGCAGCAGATAAAGAGAATTCTTTGGCAGCCATAACTATAGATATAGCTACCACTTAAAACACAAATGTTTCCAAACTGTAAGTGCTTATATCACAGAGATTACCATATCATCACAGGCTGTCATTTGTCCTCTTATCAATGCAATGTGAAATCCCTGTGAACGTAAATACAGATTAATCTTCAAGATACTTGGCATACCAGCTCTATAGAGTACTTCTTCAGTACTGTCAGACAACACGTTCTGCTCAGCCACCACACGGCCTCACGGAGGCTTTTAAATGGCTGTGGGGTCAACGTCCAACTCCTGGCCTTCTCCAGTCACAAACATTTCAGCACTCGCTGAGCAATGGATTTGTCTCCGTTATGTTTTGAATAACACTCCCTTGCACAGGAAGCAATAATCCAAGAGTAATTTTCTACTACTATTACTAACCTCCTAATAGGAGCTCATCCGTGGTAATTAGGCCTCTCAAATATATTTTGGAGAGTGTATTCTTTTTCTAGCCAGTTTTATTTTAATTTTCATTTGGTAACTCCTGAAAATATTTTACTACTTACAAGAACATTTTTTTAAAACCAAATCCTTTGTGATTAGTAATGTACAACTAAAGACATTTTGAGCGTTAAACGCCCCTGTATGTGAAATCCCTGGCGTTTTGCTACAGCAAGGCTCCAAATTTACAACGAAATTACAGAGCTGGAAGAAGAATCATAACTGTATGGAAGAAAGCTAGTACAGTTCTTTACATGTCTGTTTAATAAAGAATCCTTCAGTTCTCAGTTTTAAGAAAAAAAAAGGTAAAGGTTCATTAAACTTGGTACCATAATACATGCTACATTTATTGAAGAAAAACATTAAGTCAATACCCAAAGCCCTTAGCTCCAGCATGTTCAGAAAGCAAAATAATTAAATTGGTACCGTTTCCTTTTTTGACAGGATCTCCCATGGGAAGGGATACTACTTGGCTGCACCAGTAATGGCTCTATATCTATGCAGGGAACTAATGTTAAATTAAAACATCTCGCTATTTATCAAGCAGCCAAAACTAATAAACAAATGTATGGCATTAAGAGTAAACTGCTACTAGACTACTACTTCCTGCATCAGAGTATTATTTATAATTTATTTTAAACAAAGCATCTGCTCCTCAGGGGATGCTGAGATGTGGTATTGACACGAGAGCTCTTTAATATTTGTACACAGGAATCAAATTGTTTTGCAGCCGCTGTGGTTGGAAACAGTTTCTACTGGAAAAACAACCACACCAAAATCCCTTCAGAGATTTTTTAAGGAATTGATCATCAAAAGGAGTGGCTAAAATATTGTTTCTAACAAGTAATGCTAATTGGAAGACATCTACAAAATTCAGGAGTTTTAAAAAGAAAAAAAAAGAAGGAAAACATTAATGTGAACAAGTTTTGCCCTTGTGACTTTATTTATTTTTTTACAATCAAAAGACTAATATTGGTCTTTTGGCAGCTAGGGTTTTTAGCACTAGAAACTTGGTATGTCCTTCAGTCTAGTATTTTGCTTAGTGCACATCAGAATCTCTAATTTTGAATTTATAGGGAAATCCCTCAAATCTATTTACTTGTACTCTATGGAGCCTACATGTTGGGCAGATAGAAATACAAGGTACCGTATAAAATTCATGCAATAGGTTGCGTGATATGAATACAATAAAAAGGTAGACCAAAATTTGAACTTGCAGCCATTTTGAAACACCAAATAACTTATTTTAAAAAACTCTTGTCGTTAAGTTAAGGCAACTTTTTTGGGAAACTACCAGACATCTCAGCAATGCCTCTATGTAATACACCCATGCATAAGAAAAACAAGGAAAAGAAAATCTGATACCTCAAACGCTGCCAGCCAGTAATGACCAGTGGAATTCAGCTAACGTAGACAATTTAATTTTAATGCCTAGTGGGAATTTGATTAAAGCAATTAGGGAAAATTCTGAACATAGTCCAAATCGTGCGCCCCTCCATTTTATTTTCTTCGAGAGCCGTCAGCATTCTTGCCCTCTGAAAGTACATGTAGTAAGTCTCCTGAAAACTTTTAAGCAAGGTTATAACTTTGTTCACATAATAGTGACATTGAAGTGAGCGAGGCTACTTGCAAAAGGGAAATTATATATGTGTTTAAGTGTTTGCAGGATCTCGTACTAAGTACTTGGAACAGAAAGCTCTTCCAAGAGCCTGCCTAAACCCTAACCCTAAATACAGCCTTGCCTTTCCAGCAAAGCGCCCCAGCAAAGGCTGCTCAGCCCTGAGAGACAGAGAAATTCAGGGGCGCAGTTGCAGACCTCGGGTTCAGGGTGAAGTAGATGGAGCTGAGAGACTCCGTTCACCAGGGAAGTTCAGCGATTCCTTAGAAACAGGCTGCTTAGAGTGTCTGATTGTTATTACGATATAGGTGGAAATTAAGGGGAATAAACCTCTCATAAACATATATGGAGCTGCAGCCATGGCTATGACATCACTGGCAGCCAATCGGGTAACTAACGCCATTTTGGTCCATCAACTTCTACAGCCATTTAAAAATTTTTATTATTCTACCACATGAATCTGGACTGCAGCCACTCACCGTAAGACAGACTGGACTAATAAATCTTTGGCACATGTAACCACCATGTTTAATATAAAACAACCCATGCACTTTTTTTTTAATATGATTTATAAAACAGAACATGAAGCTACCTACACGATCTTTTCTAGCTCCAGCAGATACAGTTATTTATCGCACATTTAATTACTAGCAGCAATTCAGTCATGTTACCTGACCTTAAGGCCTTATGATTACCTGATCCAACATATTTCACATGATAAAAATGTCAAGCTCGGAGAAACCCACCAGTCTGGCTTTCTGTGAAATCTAATTATAAACAGCAATGTTAAAAAAAGGTTAACAGTTTAAATAGTCAAGGCGGTTATTCATTTTCTAAGTGTTTATTTTGATTGAAATGATAGCCGAAAGGGCACCGTGCAGCCTGGTACGCTATGAATAGTGCAGCTTCATCTCACCCACCTTCATTTTGGAGCTCCGGGGGCCTCTGTGAACAATTCTTCACAGTGCCGTGGTATCCAAATGTCCCTCTCCCTGTACCACCTCCATCTCCAGCCTGCATTGGTGCCCAACGGGGAAGAGAAGTCAGCGAATCTATTTGTGTGGGTGAGCTCAGCCCTTCCCTTTGCTCTTAACTCGTGGCTCCACAGATCATGGTGCTTTGAAATGCGTGGTTAAATTGTAGATGTTGAGTTTGAAGTTGGCACGGACTGTATTATAACAGGCCTTGTAGAAATGGCTAGGTAAACTGGCAAGGTGAAATCCTGGCTCGCTGCAGATAAAATTCTCATTGACAGCCCGAGTTTCAGAATTTGTCCCAGACTGGCTGTTTCCGAATGCTTTCCTGTGCCTCGCACCTTTGTCTTGCTCTGTGTGTGTATTTCACTCAAGGTTGAGAGGCTCAGGAGCGGGAGGGAATGAAAGGAAGGAACATCTACTTGTGGGAAACTCCACTACACCACCAGTAACAATAGTAACAAGAACAGTGGCAACAGTAATGATAATTTCTTCAATCGCAGTGATGACTGAGAGCTTTAGCTGGAAACTTGGATAATACTGTGCCTGTACAAGGCAGGTCTTGTACAAACAGAACTAAAAGATAAGCATTGTCCCTAAGAATATTGATTTAAGATAAGTGATATAGTGCCTTGGAATAAAGATGAGGAATACGTTTTAGTACATACATTCTGTGACTTTTCATTAAGAAAAGAACTTGATTCTGCTGCCTATTATGTTGTATAAAATTGTAAAAAAATTAGTTTACTTGATACATTAATCACATAATTTGACATGTTATAATTCTATAGTTATAAGTCAGTGAAGTAGAATTTCTCTTCTGGCAAATGAGTAAATATGTTTTTATATATATATGTCACACATTATGTCTCTAAGTATGTTCTAACATACAGCAATACTTTCTGAAGTACAGTAGATCTTGCCGGTCCCCCTTTTTTTGTGGGATAGCAGATGAACCGAGATGACCTCATGCTACAGCTTTGCTTCTCTGGAAAAATGAAACTGTCAACAACATAGGAAAAGGCTTGTAACCACAGGAAACAAAATGTTCACAGGAGCTGGACTAAGACTATGGAACTTGTTGCCAGACAAAATAAGAATGACCAGCACGTGTGCCACACTAAGCACTCAGTGCAAGAACCCAATTATTCAACCTGGCTTTCCCATGATAATCCTTTCAAGCATCCTTAGACTAAGTGCTCTTCTGGTTGTAAGATGATGAAAAACTCAAAAATGTTCAGAGATTGAAAAAAACGGCACTCACACATAATTTCCCTGGAAAACGGCTAGACATTACTGTGACTGTCTGACACAATCCTGGATGAATAGACAGTTACTTAAAAAAATAAATAAAGCAAATAATCTTTTCCTGTCTGTAGGAATGGCAGCGTTTTGAAATGTTTCTAAAGTCACGTAAGATCTCACAAGCCAAGTACAATTCATTTATACTTATTATTATTTCTTATTAACTCTCCAGAAAATATCAATGAAATCACTGGGCAGTAAACAGTACGTCCGTAGTGTCTGTAGTGACTTCTAGTGTCACATCTTCCTCCTAAAATGCTATATAATGGAGTGTGCAAATATTGAGCACCTGCAGTTGGTGCTCTCCTATACCATTAATTTTTCATCCTCCTATATAGTTGTGTCCAAACCCCTGCAGTACCAATTAATAAATAACTTTATTTTAGCGACC
Source organism: Chionis minor (assembly GCA_013398295.1). NCBI lineage: Eukaryota > Metazoa > Chordata > Aves > Charadriiformes > Chionidae > Chionis > Chionis minor. The sequence goes on along the minus strand of VZSF01008272.1, from coordinate 1,899,913 downwards.
AATAGCAATATTTTCATGCCTTTATATTTTGTGACTCATGCCAATCTTCAGTAAAATTCACTGAAGCACTGACTTGTAGTGGAGATAGTCCCTCCAAAAAGTTGCTGAAACAAACCATCAATTTAAAAGATGTTTTTCTGTTTCCCACACTGTCTCAAGGAAGCAGCTACTCAAGGTATTTAGAAAGAGTGCTGTCAACGATCGTTGTGTGCTTGATATTGGGAAAGTGGAGTAGGGCTAAATCTTCCCAAGAGAATATGAATGCTTTTGCTTAAAGTAATGTAAACACAGAAGTGTCTGATTTCAGTCATTCCATCTAGCATGAAAGACAGATATATATGCTGCAAGACGTGTATGGTATTTGGATGTTAGTGTCGAGTTGGCCAAACTCTCTTTTTTTCTGAGTCACATACCAAAATCTTCATGTGATCAAAAGCCACAGAAGATGCATAACCGTCTACGGAGAGGAATGGGAGGTCCTGGAGTGATTCACAAGACGGTAGCTGACAACAGCTCCCAGAGGACCCATTAATTTATGGTGGAGCAGGTCTAGCTCATGCCAGCCGTGTTCCTGGATCCCCAAGCAGCCCATTGATTTTGGCTGTAGCAGCTGCTGCTGGCTCGTTTCCTTCCATGGCCAGACATTTGAATTCCTCCTCCCTTTTTGCCAGCACAGTCTTCTGACTGGCCGTGTGATTCAGCTATCAACTGGGGCCAGCGCTTAACCGTTTGTGCGGGGCCACGTTTTGGTGCATGAGCATTTTAAGAAGGGCATAGGCTGCTGCTGTGCAACTGGTGAACCTGTCTGGAACCCAGGTAGATACCTGCAGCAAGCAGAATGGTAACGTGCTTCAGCCTGTGAGGATAAAATAAGTATTCCCTTCCTACAAATCGGGCTTTTCGTTGTGACCTTGCAAGAACATAACTGGAATTGCACAGATTGATTTTCTTCAGACGAAAGGGAGCTAGCAAGAAACCTTGGGAAGCCACGTCGGATGTGTGCAAAGCTCAACAAACCCAGCAACTGAAGCACTTGAAGGCGAATGGTGCATCGATCTACAGTAGTGTAGACCTAGGGAGGGAGAAGTAGTAGAAAAAAAATCAGCTCTGACAGAAAACAGTGTAAAGGCATAGCTTCAAAATAAGTAATGCCTCAGTTTTTTGCTTGTATACATTTTCATACATCTACGTTTATATCTTTCTCTCTCTATATATACACACACTATACACATACATATATATTTATATATATGTAGACACTAATCTAAAGTACCTTTGGGGACTGAAAAATTGCTGAGTGGTGGCAGAACCAGACAGGCAGTCTCCAACTGCTGGCTATACTTGAAATAAGAAATCTTCAAAAGCTGTAGTGATGTGAGGCAGTACAAAATATCAACAGAAAAACAGAAGTGGGTGAGTAGACATGTTAAGTTTTCCAATTTGCTGGCCAGCAGCATACCTGAAGACAGATCCCTTGTGAAAGGGTCCTTAAATGTTTTGCCTGCCTACTTCTTTCAGAAGTGGCACAGGGACCCAAGCTTTCTTCACGCAAGTAAGGCCAAATGGAGCTTGAAATACCTTGTCTCATCCGCATCCTGACCTGCCTTTTTCCTGCCTTCTGGCAGTAAAACAGAAGAGAGCAAGTGAGCTAGAGCTTGAAATTTGGAGACCTTTAGGCACTGGATAAGTACGGGACAAACGACTGTTTATGGCACAATTATCAATCCTGGTCACTGAAGATAATCCTTGGCTTAACTTTTAAAAGTGGATACTGTGTGTCCCTTAAAAAAAGAAAAAAGTTAAATCCATCCATTCAGACCTGTGTTGTAAAAAGGCCAGCGTGGTTGACCAATGCCTACAGAATAAAAAGGATGAGCTAAAGAAAAGAGACTTATTTAATAGCTGGGGACAAGTTTTCAGCTCATAAGACTCCCGGTGGTAATAGCAAGCCCAGAGGGGAGAGAGTGGTTTTTGACAACAGCAATTTCTGAAACATCTTGTGCAAACCAGAAGTACATAAAGAGAATTTAAGATAAAGAGAATAAAGACATCACCCAGCTGCCCACCAAAAAAGGTGTTACTAGCTAATTCAGGCTTGAAAATGCAATACTCTAAAGGTGTTAAGGAAGAAAAAAGGAAACGTGAGGCAAAATGAAATGAAAGGGAGAAGCTTTCCTGAGCATTAGCTATATAATCGGAACACTAAAAATACCATTCTCTCTTTTAAATCTTTCATAATTACCAGAATGCAAGCAGCTACTTTCAAAACTAAAGTGCTAATAATAATTTTAAAATAAACATATTTAAGGCACCGAATCTCAGTATTATCAGTTGGTGTTTGAAGTACAGGCTTTTTATTTTAATGGCGTTTTAGGTTAGTGAGTCTTGAATAAGTTGAAGGCATAGCAATGGCAGAGAGCTGTAAACTGTGGTAGTGATGAGGGTTTTTCTGTAAGAACAATGTGATACAGGTTTCCAATCGGGTTCATTGCAGACTAAATTGATGTGAAAATTTAACATTCAGTTTTTTACTTTGCACATTCTAGGTCAGATCTACCCTACTTTGAAAGGTGTAATTGCAGAAGAGAGACGTAAGGAACTAGTTTTGCTACAGGCACTGTGGCAATAGCAGAGAAGCTGGCGCAGCTAGTCTCCGTGTCTAAGGTCAGTCACGCTTTTAACAGCTTTCAAACGTGCAAATTTGTCCTGGCTTTACTATTACTGGCACCCAAGTTGGTTGGGTCAAAACTCAGTTTTATTGGTTCTGTCCACAGGTGCTAGAATGAAGCCTTCGCTTGCAGCATAGTAATATGCATGAGGTGAGGACGAGCCATTTCTCTCTGCTATGCAAACACAGGCAGGAATTAACATCAGTTTCTGTAGTTCATAGCGTGTATAAAGTACCCGGCAGTGTTTCTTCATTAGATATCAGTTTGTAAATAGGATTACTTGCACTACACCAATTTTAAATGGATTTTTTTTTTTAGAAAAAAACCCAAACAAAAAACAAACCAAAAAACCCCAGCCAACAAACAAAACGGGATAGTGATTGGAAGCTGATAGAAGTGGTGAATCTGCTGCTCTGTGTTTATATGCTTCCTACTGAGCCATTGATTTTTGGGGAGGACAGCCATCATCAACTACAGTGGAGCTTTATTTAAAGACTTTAAACTCGATTTCTGGAAACTGAGTGATGTATAAAGCTGATGGCTGGAATCCTTCTCAAAGATTTATCCTAATGTAACATTTGCTGCAATAAACTATACCCTCAATTAGACCTGAGCAACTCTATTAACTTTAATTATATCGTGGTTGTAACTGAGAGTATAATTTGGCCCTCTGGGATTAGAATATACAATTAAAGCTCCACCGGGTAGAACAGGCAGGAGAAATTTGCCCTTCAGTTAGAGCTGTCAGAGAAATTATAGGTTGTTTTAGTTATTCTCTCCAACCTTAACAAATCCTATTAATGACGTAGTTGCAGTATGTAGTTTCTAGAATATGGCGGTTGGTAGAAAAAGCACTGTTTATGCTTTTTCTCTTGCTATCGTGCAGGTGAACAGAGATCAGCAATTAAAGCTCTTGGGCCCTGACTTTTTGCTCAGGAAATTGGAGAAGCAGGAGCTGAGTAAACAAGAGGAACGCATTTACAGCCGCTGGCTCTGCACTCTACAGAAACTGGCCATCACGCTTCAGGACCCAGCCCAGGCAGAGGATGCGGAGGGCTTGGAATAGAGGGACTGAGGAGTAATCTTTGCTTATGTGACATACCATAGCAACAAGCTGTTACGTTGCGGAAGATAAAATAAAGCAAGCAAAGAGCTGGAGGCAGATCCCTGTGATAAGAATGAACTAGTTTTTTATCCTAAGTGCTGTAGTAGAAAGCAAAGGGTTGACAGTGTTATTAAATGCTATTGATAGTCCGTTCAACTCCTTTAAAAATGTGACTGAGAAAAATTAACTTAGATCCTAAAAATAAGAAAGAAGAATTTCTGTCTTGCGTTTTTTGTTTCCAGGGAGAGATGTCAGAGGGAACTTCTACCCAGGATGCGAAGTTATTTTCATATTTGCTTTTGATTTGTCTTCCTAAAATAAATGGGTTTGTTTGTCGGTATTCGCATCTGGTGGATTTCAAGAGCTTGAAATCATTGAACAATAAACCATGGGGGCACTGGAAGTTGAAGTTCCTACGGAAAGGCTGCAGGACAGTCAGGGAGCATCAGCTAAACCAAGCCACTAAGCAGTCGGGCTGTGTTAAACCCCCAATGGCTATGCCCAGGAGACATCAGAGCCCTCGGTGTTCCTACAGGTTTGGCACTTGAGTTTTGTAATATCTTCTGTGGCAACCTGAGCTCAGTCTCAGTCCAAGTGCCCTCAGGCTCAAGCAGTTTTCACATCAGAAAATTCCTCAAGGAAGGATCTTTGCGTTTGGTCTGATTTTCGACACCTGACACAGCCAGCAAGAAGCAGGGCCACAGAGTTGCCCTCGTTGCTTAATCCACCTGATTTATGCCCAGATCCCACTGCCATGCATTTACAAGGAAGCACGATACAGAATTCCCTTCTGGACCCAAACACAGCAGGCTGGGTACTTTAGGAGCAAAATATTTTCAGTATTGGTAGCTAACTCATGTACTGAAAGCTATTAAGTTTCCATACCGGTGCAGTTTGTGTGTACCTATTACCCTTGAGTTTTAGGCTCTCCTCAAATCAGTTCCAAGTTTTAGAGGAAGCCCTGCTAAAAGGAGTAGCAAACTGCAGCTCTCTGTGCCATCCTGTTTTCAGTCTTCTCTGACTCGGGCAAACCTACTGCACCACTTGTACTTAAGACATAGACTCAGGGGTTTCTGAAGGGTCAGATTGGCTTATAAACATTTAGATCTGTGTCTAAGACGTGAAAGGAAGCCTAAAATGATGAGGAGGCTGAAGAAAAGTAGTATCTATGTTAAAGAAAAACCTCACAAAACCGTCTAAAACTTAGGTACCTTGACTACATAGAAAACGTACGTGATACTGGAAGCAATAGGAAAAAAGATTTATTTAGGAGTATAACTTCCACCTATTGGTTTCACTTATGGAATGGAAAGGAAACAAAGGTAAAAGAGAAAATATTGATGAGAAAAGGAAAAACTTTTTCAAATTGGTGAGTATATAGAAAACTTTCAGTTATTATGTTTAAACAGAATTGGCCTGAAAAATTGCAATGAGAAAGACCATTTGTAAAATTTGAAATGATCTGTGAAAATAGCATTGTGCTATATAAACGCCTATGAAATACAGGCTGTTTTTTGCCAGAATAGGACCCAATGTATTTCTCTTTTTCTTCCAATTTTACTTTTTAAAAATCTTAATTAATGTATAAAGAATAGCTACAAAAGGTATATTCAATATCTTGGCCTGTTTAGCCAAGTGAATTATTTGCTGTAACACGTGCATTTTTTACATTCTTACTAGAATTTCTGAATAAGTAACTTGTCATTACCAACTTCCTCTATTTTCTTAAAGTTTATCTACTATTAACTATTCAACTGGAATAGGAAATACATTTGTACTTCTCTTAACCTTGCATTAAAAGTCCTAACTGGCTCTTTGGACCATTTTTCTCTTATTTTTATAAGCAACTTTTGCTTCTGAATTTTAGATGCTCTCGTTCCTATACTCCTTTGAGACAATGGCAAATACCCACTCATTTCAAAAGACCTGTTGTTTAAACGCTTAGCTTTCTTATGTTTTTGGTACTGGCTATCATATTGTGAACTCGTGCTTCCTAATTCTGCAGCTGGCTTCCTTAGGACTGTTGTCTGTTTCATTTCCTTGGACAAGGGACTCGGCACCGCATCCCATGGTAAGGACTGACACGGTGTAGCTGTGCGCTGGTGGCAGAGGAGAGACATGGAGAATGGTTTGAGTATGCCTCCTCCTCGTTGCGATTGATAGCCTCTGTTTGGTTCATGTGTGGAAAGGGGTAGGGACTTCTCTACACTACTTGTAATTCTGTGAGATGGCTGAATACTCCAAACTGAAGTGCAAAACTGAAAAAACCCACAAACCTCGTAATTAAGATAAGCACGCTTAATTTTGTGGATGGAGTTCTCTACCGTCTTGTACTTGCTGACTGTGTAGAACACTGCGAAAATGGAAGGGGTTGTATTTCCTAGGTATAAATGACTGTCCAGGCTGAAAACCCTGTCTGTTTGCATCCTGTAACATCACTTGTATCTTGAGGTAACCTGTAGCTAGGAATATTTGGGTATACAGGAGCCTTTCCCCAACCCTGCTGGAGACAGGCGCCCCATGGCTAGAATTGGCACATGCTGAATGCTGCTTGCACAGCACTGCTTGGGAAAGAGTAAGGTTTAAAGACAAGAGTGGGCAATTGAATGTAATGTCTGTATGGTTTTGAAGATGCTTTCTTGGACTGGACACAGCCTTACAGAGCCAGGTCAAGGAATATTTGACAGAAGAAATGTCTCTGTCAGTGTCATGTGGCCTTGTGATTCTTACTCTCTTTATTGTGACTTTTGCTGATTTTAAAGTCCTTTGCTAGCTATTCATTAGCCACTGCTGGCCTCCTAATCTGTAAGACTTTTGGGAGCGAGAATCATAACTGTATATTAAAAAAAAACCAAAGGAAAGTCCAGAAAACCAAAACCAAATCACTTGGTTCCTAAAAATAAAACCTTAATGTGATCCGTTCAGTGTTAGATATGATTTCTCTTTCTAAATGTTCAAAAAATTCACTTTTTAAAATACACAATTAGAGATAAGCTCTCATGAAAGTGAATACTATTTCTGTTCCATGGAAAATTCTCTTTGTTCTTTTTTCATTACATTTTGTCTAGTTTAATGGTATCCTTGCAATAGAGTGGTAGAGTAGTGTGCATATTCCTCAACATGGGTGGGGAGTCAGCCAATTATTTAAATGGAACAACAGTTGAATTAGTAAGGTTAGATGAAAACCAGATTATCATAATATATAAATTACATGACCACATCAGAGTGCATGACGCTGAATAGCTGTTTGGATTTGCTATCAGGTTCTGAGACATTTTGTGTAAAACGCTGATTTCTGCTTGGCTGCTTACCGCAATGCTTGCATAAAGGGCAAGGAGAGGAACGCCGAGTACTCCCCTGTTCAGAGCACTACGTTTCTAATTTTGTGGTCTTTTCTTGGATGCGACACCTAGAGTAGGGCAGATTACATTACCGGTTAATGATCTGCAGAATGATATGCAGTGCTCTTTTGGCCACTCTCCTTTCTGATGCTTAACAAGTCTCTATGCAAAACTGGGACAAGAATTTAACCTACTCTTTGCCATCCATCAGAACATCATGAGGTGCATTTATTGAGGGGAGGAAGATTTGACAGGGGAAAAAAGGAAGTAGCAGTAATTGTAGACAAACCAGGTGCAAGCTGGCTGCTTAAATGCATGCAACTCATGCCTAAGAGGGCATAAAAGCTTCTCTATTTTGGCGTATTGGGTGGTCAGATCCTCATCCCAGTTATATGGCTTGGAATCAGAAATATCTCTGCTTTCTTCCTTGAATGTACTCCAGATTCATGCAAGTGTAACTGAGATAAAATAATTAATGATAGACTGTCAGGATCTTTCTTTTCTTCATTGCAGCCAGGAGCCAAGACGTAGATTGGCTCATGTTGGATGAATGAGACCATGCTAGTAATCGGTGCTGGTTAATAACAAGGAAAGGGCTGCGTGCTTATTTAATTAACTGGCTCCTTGCTATGAGACCCGCTTCAATGGTGTGGCTGTACCTCGTATAATATAGTTTGGTTTCTCAGTGCCTCTTTCGAACTGCAACTTGTGGCAATTTTTTTCTTCTAACAAACACTTTCTTGTTGCATGGCGTATGTGTTTGCTGCCTTGCTGCACGCTGGTATTTAGCCTGTCACAGGAAGATGGTATGTACAAACTGGTATAGCTTAAAGGCTATGTCTGAGTCGAGGGGCAAGTGTGATCTGTATTAAGCCTTGAGGCAAGGTTTGCTAATTATTTTTCCCTTGGAAATCATGTTCACAGGCAGGTGGCACGGTGCTCAGCTTTCATCCTGGACACAGATGAGTTGGGATACATCTGGGACTGGGAGACGGTGAGTGATGCCAGGCCGTATATTTCAGACACAGCCTTACACCTTCAGGGACTTCAGATGCTAACAGCTGGCTTGTGATATTGCTCTTGGCCTACAAAGTCTGGTTTTGCCTTTGCCCTGTTTAGCAGTTCTCCACTAGTCCCCTGTCTTGCTCAAATGCTTTAAGTCTTTTGACTTGCCAATTCAGACTGGCTGATAAAGAGGAATTTTTTGAGCATAGTCTTGTCACTGTAGGGGTGTCAGCTACTATTCATGCGTCCACTTTCATTGCTATGGATACTCTTTTGACTTTAATTCTCTTATAACGTGTAAAAGCATAATAAAGTCCTTGTTGGATCAGACCAGCAGTCCATCTAGCTCTCTGACAGTGGAGAAAGAGATGCTGTTTAGGAAGGTCATGTAAGCCTGACTTCTCTCTCCAGACTGTTCTTCTCCCATCAGCATTCACAGTTGTTGGATTAGGGATGCTAGGAGATATATCCATGCCTATTTCTGACAGTATCTGTTTGGGGACCTGTTATCCCTAAATTTGCCTACTTCCCTTTTGAACCTCCTGATACTATTTACCCTCACAACCTTCTCTGACAACAAAGTCACTACTCACTCTGTAAAAACTATTTCCTTCATTCAGCTGTGAACTGACGTCTTGCTAGCTTCAGGGAGCGACTATCTACTACAAGGACTGCAGGATTTGGTTCGTAACAGTTTTACATTCAATTTATCCTTCATGAACTTGCAAAAATTGATCACGTTCCTTTTCAGCCTTCTTTCCAAACTGAGATGTAGCCTTTTTAGTCTCTCATAAAGGAACTGCTTCATACCTTCCTTCACTTTAGTAGCTCTTCTCTATATAGCCTTTAACTCCATTTACCCTTATGATGCAGTTACTTAAAAGGTGGAGGCACTGTCCTTTTACATAGCAGCTAAAAAGCATGTCTGTTCAATTGTAGTGATGCTTCTTATAGTATTTTGTTGCATAAATCACCAAGTTACCGTTATTTGCTAACAAAAGTATCTTGTCTCTTTTTTTTTTTCCCTATGATAGAATATTTTAATTATCATTTGAAATTTGACTGTGGAGGTATCACAGTAATTGCAGGTGGTGTTTGGGATATGCCCCTGCAGTCTTAAATTCTGTGCAACTCGGTTTCTTAATTTTGTGTAGAAACTGTGAGTTTCAACCCTAAATTCAGGGTCTGAGCGCTTATCAGATATCTCATACTCAATTCTAGTCCACTGTTAGCAAAACTGCAATTAAGCTGCGCTGTTAGCACTGTCTAGCCTTTCCCGTCTCATCCTGTTTTTCCAGTGTAATAATGTAAAGATGTTTCTTTAATTTTATCAGCTGTATTGCCTGTGGTCATCTCTCTTTACAGAGTCAGCTGTTGCCCCCATTGAAAGATTTGGGAAGAGGGGAAAGAAGTTGTTTGGAAACTCAGTGTCGCTGAAGTGGTGAGACTCCAGAGCCTGTATAAAGTTTTTCTCTGCGGAGTTTTACTTATCATAGAATCATAGAATGGTTAGAGTTGGAAGGGACCTTAAAGATCATCAAGTTCCAACCCCCCTGCCATGGGCAGGGACACCTCTGACTACAGCAGGTTGCTCAAAGCCCCATCCAGCCTGGCCTTAAACACTTCCAGGGATGGGGCCTCCACAACTTCCCTGGGCAACCTGTTCCAGTGCCTCACCACCCTCACAGTAAAGAACTTCTTCCCAATATCTAATCTAAATCTCCCCTCTTCCAATTTAAAACCATTACCCCTTGTCCTATCACTAGACTTCCTGACAAAGAGTCCCTCTCCAGCTCTCCTGTAGGCTCCCTTCAGATACTGAAAGGCTGCTCTCAGGTCTCCC
>VZSF01008272.1:1792153-1889448 GCA_013398295.1 Chionis minor | reverse complement strand
CGTGGCAGTATGGTAGAAGGACATCAGGTTTGTCAGGCAGGATTTGCCCTTGGTGAAGCCATGTTGGCTGTCTCCAATCACCTCCTTATTTTCCATGTGCCTTAGCAGAGATTCCAGGAGGATCTGCTCCATGATCTTGCCAGGCACAGAGGTGAGACTGACTGGCCTATGGTTTCCTGGGTCCTCTTTTTTTCCTTTCTTGAATATCGGGGTTCTGTTCCCCTTTTTCCAATCCACAGGAATTTCACCAGACTGCCACGATTTCTCAAATATGATGGAAAGTGGCTTCGCAACTTGGTCCGCCAGCTCCTTCAGGACCCGGGGATGAATTTCATCAGGTCCCATGGACTTGTGCACTTTCAGGTTGTTCAGGTGGTCTCGAACCTGATCTTCTCCTACTGTGGGCAGTTCTCCATTCTCAGAGCCCCTGGTTTTACCTACTGTGACTTGGACAGTGGAATTAGAGCCCTTGTCAGTGAAGACTGAGGCAAAAAAGTCATTCAGTATTATCTATTCAAGACAATTTAGCCTTTCCTCGTCAATGTCTCCAATGGGCTTTTGCAGCGTGTTTCATACATCAGGTTTTGTTTGTCTGTAGTACTGACTTGTCGCATCTCATTTAAACAGAGCTGGAAACTTCAGGTGGACTTATTGCTGTCTGTACACAGGCTGATTTTTGCAAGCTTCTTTCTTATTCTTCAACCCTGCAGCTTTGTACTCCTCTTTCTAAGCAATCACGTGCTTGATTATTTAGTCAGATGAGGCATTTGCTTTATTATGATTGCTTCTTTTGGACCACAGGCAGCCTGAAGCAGCAAGGCAAAACAGCTTGTTACAATTTGACTATTTTATCTCCCAAAGGAAGAAAGTGTGCTCCATCATTAAAAATAACAGTACTGGATTTCTTCCAAACCAAAATATAGCAGTACTCATGAATTAATGTTGAGAAAGGATAGCAGAAGTAGTTTTCGCAGGAACACTTGTAGCGTCACAAGCAAAATTTGGTACCGTGGACATGAGATAGATTAAAACCTGAATGTGTTTCAAAATGGTCTGCAGGGGCATTTAATGCAGCAGTTATTTAGACATGTTTAATGAATAGTTCCCAGGGCACACAGCATTGCAAGAAGCGAGAAGTGTTAGTGCATTAAACTATCTCAGGAGGTAGGTCTTGATAAAGAAAAAAGTAGCTAAGGTTCAAGAATAAAGGTTGAGGAATAGAGAACAAAGCCAAATAAAAGCTAGAAAAGGCAGAAGGAAAGAAGCTGAAAGAAGGTAGACGGAGTCTGACAGTATTGTGGAAGAACTGGAATTCAGCACTAAACCTGGCAATTTGGGTCTAAAAGAGGAAGAAAGGAAAAATGCTAAAAGAACATTTGTGAAATAGGTATAAAAACTTGGACTCTTGTGGAAGAGTCAGAGGGAGTGATAAGTATTTGAAAGTGTCTGTATGAATGCAAGATGCATGATGAAGAAAACAAAGAGACTAGAAATACGAGTATTGGTATCATTAATCTAACTGGAACAGATAGAGGAAGCAAAAATCTGTTAAGGATAAATAGTGTAAGATAATACATAGATCACGCAGAAGGGAACAGATGGGAGAGAAGGTTTGGAAATAAATAAAACTGAGGATTATGGGACAGCATGTAAATTGGTTAGAAAAATGCATGCATGCTTAGAAACTCTGCTTAACTTTAGCTCCTGCCATCTGTAAGAGTGGTTTCCAGTTGTTGAATAGGTTTCTCATACATCAAAGTTGGATGGTTTGGAGAATATTTTTCTCTGCAAAAGAAATACCTTGGAAAAAAGTACAGTCATCCTCACAAGGGTATCCCTAGTCTGGCAGTCCTGTCCTTTGTGTCTGCTGAATTGCCCAGGGAGTGGTGGCATCCCCAGTTTACCAGAGCAGCTTTATCAGAAGGTAGGTGAGTGACTCATAAATAGCAGACCACTGACTCTGCTGAAGTTCCTGGTGAGGAACACACACATGGGAAAACTCTGTGGGCCGTCATGTGAGCTGAAGTCCAGCTGAGGAGTTTAAGAGGAAAAAAGGGACGGGAGGGCTTTTACTGTGGTGCTTCTATGGTGTTTTTTCAGTATCCTGGTACCATACTTTTATGAAAATATTTTGTAATGAAAGTAGTTTGTTTCTCAAGTAGTTAGTTTTCAGGAAATACTGAAGCAAGCATTCAAGAAAGCATTTAAAATTGCTTAGAAAAAATTATGAATCCATCTATGGAACTGTAGTCACATCTGATTGTAAGGAACTTTCCTTTTAAAAAGGAATTTTAAAGTTGATTAAGCATACCTGAGTGTCTGCTGAGCTGCCTTGAACCTTCTCCATTTCAAGGTAAGGTAACTCAGGTTAAAAATCTTTCAGTGAATCAGATCTTTAAAGCAGAAAGGGGCAAAAGTTCCAGATGATGTTCAAAGAGCTGGACCTGACTCACCACGGAAGGATTTATTAGTTTGGGTGGAGCACAGTGCAAATGCATTTCAAGATACAGTTTTAAGTCTGACCTCTCCATCTGATCCTTAGGTCCCTGTTCCAGCTCTAACCCCTTTAATCCTGCTCCTAACCCACATCTGCAGACTTGGAGGACTTGCTCCCCCACGCATTCGTGGTGCAGCTGGGCTCATCCTAGTTGAGTGGGAGTGGATTGGCAGCATTGTTGCTCAGAGGGATGTGATGCTGCCTGGGCTGCTGCCGGTGGAGCTGGTCCCTTGACCCCTTTACCATGCCTGGCTGCAGCCTTACGCGTGGTGGCCCTCCACACCAGCCCCAGAAGAATGGGAGTGTAAAGCCAAGTGTGCGCTGTAGGTGCCGAGGATGTGGCAGGAGCAGACTTTGGTGCTTGCTGACTGAAAGGCTACAGTTTAAGCATGGATTTAATATAAAATGCTGGTAGGTCAGCCTTGAGTCCAGACGCAAGAAGAGCACATTGGCGTTGTGCTGTGTTCTGAGGGCTTATCTCCATGGGTCATAACTGGTGCCTTCCATTGATGGCACCTTCCCACTCCTTATTCCCTTTCTCCCTGCCCCCATCCCCTGTTGTGGCTTTATTTCATCTTCTTCCCACCCAAATTTGTAGTATTTGCAGTTCTGCTATTTCTGAATTATTCCCCCTTGCTTGCTTCCTCTGATTGAATAACTGAAATTTGACTTTTTGTGTTTTTTTCCCATTTTCATCTTTCCTGCCTGTGGCTTTGTATCCTTACTTAGGCAGTGCAGTTTCACTCTGTGTCTGCAGTTGCTAATGTTTCTACCAGGTCAGAGGTTAATGTAATGCTTGGTATTTATGTGGTATTTTTCTGAATGCATTGAGGAATGAGCATACATAACATGAATCTTTTAAAAAATCCAACATTCTCTGTATTGCGAAGGCTGCAACAATCATTGTACTACTTGGCACTTTTTATTTTTAGTAGTGAAATAGGCATAGCTGTGGTAGATGCTATGTCCTTTTGCCAAGATAAATGACAAACCGTGTTCTCATCATTTTCTCTCCTCTTTTTTTTTTCTATTTTATTTTCTGAAAAGCCATATTTAGCAAATTGTTTGAGCATTACAAATCAAATAAGGTTTTACCTTTTGTAGGTTTTAGGTTGTTTAGTTAGGCATGCTATTTTCTGGGGAATTTCAGCTGTTAGAGAATGTTTCAGGCTCTAAACATCACAAAACAAAGACATATTTTCTATATCTTGAGAATACTGTAACTCTCCAACAATCTTAACGTAATTGTTGCACCTCATATTTTCAAGTAACTGGCAGGAACAGTAATCTTCTACAGCTTAGTACACTCTATTAAAAATGAGTAATATACATATTGATCATAATGCTTCTCTTAGCTGATGAGGCATCTCTTGGGGATGAAACCACAGTACCATATGGCTTTAATGTACTCAATATAGTTCTCCAAATAACCACTATAAATTATGTTTCAGAATTATGCTGGACAGCAACAGAGTTAGTCTTCCAAACTGTCGATAATATATCATGACTGTAGGTAAGAAATTGATTATGCACAGGATGCAGTATTTAAATAATTAACAGCTAACCAATCTCTTTTGTAGCTGTGGCCTGTGACACTTTGAATTACACTAATTTTAACTTTAACATCCCGTGATAAAATGGGTGAGTAATGCACCCAGCTAATTGAAACTGATACAGGAAGCAGAGTGCACCATTTCTTTAGCAATGTAATGCAATACAGTTTCCTCAAAAAGAATGAGATCCAGCATCTTATTGCAATTTTAAATGTAAATTTTAAATGGAAACATTCTTCTGAATATGAAAGTAGTTTACTGCTCAATTCTTGCAAAGGGTGATGTAATAAATAGCTGAATTTAAAAGCTAAAGGCACGGTTTGGTTTGCCAGGATTATATTATGTATTTTTCCCTCAAATGTTTATTTGTCAACGAGTTAAATCATTAACACAAATCAATTTCAATCCCAATCTGGAACAAAACCCACTCCATGAAATAAGCAGTATTACCTGTTAACCACTAAAAGCAATATTGTTGTTTCTGACATTACCAGCTGGCAGAAAACATGATGGCCTTTAAAAAATCTAAACCTGGAGGGAGTAATTCAGAGACCTAGTCATCAAGTTTAGAATACATACAATATTGAGACCCAAAGATCAGTTTCTGGCAACCCTGACTCTGCCCTTCTTCCTTCAAAAGGTAAGGAAACTGGATAACATGCAAACATCTTCTTTACTCTGCCTCATGATTAAGGACCCCGTGGCATTTTCTTAGGGTAGAAGTTCAGCATTTTGACGAGCATACCACTGGCCAAAATCCACTCTCCTTCCACCTTTTTAACAGTCCTCTTTGTGCAGATTTTCAATATGGCTGGAGCCAATATTGCATAGATGCTGCATTCCAGGGCTGGCCTGACAACAAAAATTCTGGGTAAGGGATAAAAAAGAATAAACAAAAAAGATGAGGCTTATGCAGAAGAATTTTTTTCCTTCCAGGAATGTCACGGAGACCTTTGCAGTTTTTCATGGGAAGTGAAAGAGGCACTGTTTTAGCATAATCACTAGCCCAGATGATGAGTGTAAGAAAAGGTATTTGAACCTGGATTTTCACAAGATAGGCAGCTACTGCAATATGCAGTCAGCTGTGCTCAGCTTTTCTCTTCAGACTCTTTTTTGTTTGAGTGACTATTTGGGGGGGTCAGGGAGAGAATGTGCAACAAATAGTTATGTTTCAGATATTATATAGGTTGTCAATCACCACTTTCTCATAGGTGTAAGAGTCAACTGTGGCTGTTGTCGGGAAGGTGTGCCTCAAAGATTTGCTGAGCTCATCCAAACAACAAGGTGTCTGAGGTCTCAGCAAGTTGAAAATAAGTTCTAATTGAGTATAGATTTAAGAAGCAGAACAAGACATGGTCACTCTGTATTAAAGCATGTTCCTGTTGTCTTCACAGGGGGCTTATCACTATGTCTTGACAACGATTTTATTTGGAGCTGTAGATGATGGATGAGAAAAACTATGAGTCTGCCATAAATGTTGGAGCAGAAGATGATTGGGGTTTTTTCTCCCAGTAGATCGCTCCTCTTAGTGGAATTTACAAAGATGCAAGCAATACTACCCAATGGAGGAATTTAAAGGTGAATGTCCTACTTTTGCTTTTCAAATATTTTTACAAGTATTGTGCAAAACCCTTGCATAAAGCCTTTGTATTAGTGAAGAACTATAAAGTAATATGTGACTGTCACCAAACTCAGGCACAAAGGGAAAGTTGTATTTTTCCCTTCTCATTGCCATCCTGTTGCAACTTTGTCTTCTGTGATGTATTCAGTGCCATAGTGGTGAGGATTAGAAGCCTTCTAATGGCACCGTCAGTGACTTCATTGTTTCTTTCTGAAGGCTGCCAGTTTCTGGAATATTGAGACAGAGGTCCATTATTGTTTTGGAATAAATTTTGGAATTGGACCCTGGGGTGGAGAGAAAAACCTGATCCAGTGAATCCATGAAGGCAACATAAGTTTTCCCCACCCCCAATACTCCTAACATGATGTAAAGCAAACATTCATCTATTCTTTTTCTGGCTGTTGCTTATGGCAGCTATTTAAAATATTAGATAACATTTTAGATATCTATATGTGTGTGTGTTGGGTGGTAGAATTGCTTTAGAACAGAAATACAATGCTAAAAATAAATTATCCTCATTCTACACATGGTCACAATCAGTATTCTCCAACTTTGCCCTCTCTAATGTTACGGTACTTGTTGTAGCATGGAATTGAAAGTAAGTTTATAGTGTATAAATGTCACGCTTTTGATGCTACGATCTGTGCTAGCTACCCTCATGGATAGTTTACTGCATCTCCCTTCTGATATATCAAACAGATTGTGGAAGACTTGAGGCATTCAAGACTTGCTTGGCAAACCCCTGGAAAATTGCAAGTTTTACTATTTTAATGGTGTACAGACCTCTGTCTCCTCACCAAAAACCCGATATTTTACAACATCCAGGATTCATGAGATCACACATATTTTCCCCAAAGCTGATGAATTACAGGTTACCTCTTTGAGTTGGAAACCAGAAGTGAAGAACAGAACCAGATCCAAATGGCATAAAAGGTAAGAAGTAGTAAACACTGGCAGTCATCGCTTTTTCATAGGTGTAATGGTCAACTGTGGCTGCTGTCAGGAAGGTGAGGCTCAAAGATTTGCTGAGCTCATTCAAATAACATGTCAAGGACTCAGCGAGTTGAAGTAGGTCTCTAATTGCATGGATCTGAGGAAGTGGAGAGACAATCAGATATGTTTGCTGTAGTCCATTTGGATTAAAGCACACCTTTGTTGCTGTTGCATATTCTGTGTTAGTGGGAAATGCCTGACTCCTTGTGTGAGCCGTGCAGTTCTCTGCAAAGGGCCGATTGACTGATTATATCTTACTTTTACTCACTCCCTTTCCCTTTCCTTGTGAGGCTACTTGATCAGTAAGGCCAGCAGAAGCCCAGTCCTCGCAGACTGTGTATGGGCCAGCGCTGTTTGTAGCATGCCATGCTGCCCTTGTCAGTCCTGGCCTGCGTTTCTCCACTGTCTTTCCGTGGCAGCCAGGATAAGGAGGTCAGGGAGATGATGCACCGTAAGTTTTCCATAGTATGAAGTCAGGAAATGGCTTCTGGCTAGATATGAATCGCCATACATTAGTCATAGCCAAAGGAATCATCCTTTTCTCACTCAAAGTGCTCCTAAAAAGCTCCTTTTGTCCCACAGTAACAGAAATCTGAAGAACTATTAAGCAGCAAATGCACGCAACCACTCACAAAACCAGTCTTGAACGATCCCATCCCACAGATTCCTGGTGCGTTCTGGCTCCTCCAAGTCTGGGTGATAGAGCTTACAGCCCAGACTGTCTTTGTGCTTTTGCAGTGAGGAGCACACTTTTAGGACTAATAAAGGATGAGCAAATGAATAGTCCACGTATTGCAGTTATATAAAGACAAATATAATGAGTATAAGTCATCTCAATAGTATTTAGTATGCAAATCCAAATTCTCTCCCACTTTTTCCTGTCATGTAGCTCCTTTTTTTTGCCTGAGGTACTGCTCATTGTCTCTTCTATGCAGGAACATCTACTAATCTAATAAAATATACTGGTAATGGGCATTACAATTTGCAACAGAAATATGAATGTCCTTACTTAACACCCGTGTCATGGGAGTCAGTTACCTGCAGTTTTCAGGAGAGTGTCAAAAAGCTTATTTGCTATTCTTGACATTATGACCGTGCTACAAAGTTTTAGCTGTTTTCTACATTTTCTTCATCTCTCTCTCATGCCTTAATTTCACAGACTCATCCCAGTGAACATTCTGAGCTACTGGCGTTAACAGTAGTTATCGTTACACTGAATTAGGCTGTGAATACACAAAAACTTTCAAGTCTGAACAAAAGGGGGCAAAATTGGCGTAGAGAGTTGCAGAATGGCACAGGATTTTTCCATAACAAGTAAAGACCAAAAATTTCTCCCTAGCTATTCTTTTTTCACATCACATATTAAATTGAGAGTACAATTTGTGCCTGTAAATTACCACAAGGCCCTGCTCACTCAGACCTAACTTTGACATTGGCTGTAGATTGAGCAGGTGATTGGACTACATTAATTCCTGAGTTCCCTTCCAGTCTAAATTACTCTGTGAGTCTAAGAATGGTGAGTTACTCAGCTTCACGCAATGCAAAGACAGAAACCACCAAATAGATCTGCTTGATACACTGTTTGTGAGTAAGAAACAAATCAAAGAAAAGATGTAACATGGGGTTAAAAAATATTCAATTTCAACTTGTGATTCCGGCACAATATGCTATAATCTCTTATTTAACACTAGAACAAGTGTGAAATCACTTCTTGAGTAGAACTTTGCAACTCCTTACAATAATGCTCCATGAAAGTTGATGGGGAACAAGTGAAAGAAAACATTGTATCCACCTCAAACTGCCATGATATTTGTTGTATTGTAATCATCTAGTGTGAAATTTGGCTACTTGAACACCATTACTTTTCCAAAAGCTGATGAAGAGTTTTTGATGACCACTAGGTGATAGGATTCAAATATTTGAGTTTCTTCTACAGTCTCAGTCCTGTGCTATTGGCATCGTGCAAAAGCCTTAGTTCAGTAGTAACTCAGACAGACAAGGGCTACCAGTACTATTTCCTTCAGCACATGCACTCAGTTTTCCTTGGAGGATCTCCTATTTAAATTCAGACTTGGCTCAGCACTGCTTAACTTGGGAGGTCTGACTGGCTCATAACACAAAATGATGTGGCTACAAGCCACTATATTCATTTGGTCTCCATATATTTGGATTCACCTTCTGTTAATCACACAGATTTCATTATGATTCATTAGGCACTTCAAGAACATCGTCTGACAGAGAAGTCATTTGAGAGCTTTCTTTACTAATTTGTTGCCTGTGAACCCTCTGTCTTCCTTCACCTCCTCCTAAAAGTCGTGAGTGTTCTTGAGTGGGTCCTAAATGATTTCAGAGAGCCAGACTGCCTACAGGAAGGGTGTTATATGCACACTTTTTAGAGACTGTGGTGGAGTTGTGCCTGCTGAAGTGCTCCCCAAACGATTCCTCTGGTGACATGGCTCCGTATGAGTTCTGACATGCATAAATGTCAGATTCTTATATTAACCAATGAAGTAGGCAACACGCTGTAAATTGTTGCTCATTCCTGTCAAGCATATGAATGTGTTCGCTGCTCAAAATGAGATTTTTGCCTAGCGAGAAAAGTATTTAAAACTGGTCCTTTTGTGAGCAATTTCATGAAGATCCACCTTTTGAAAGTTCCTGCTGAAGAGATACCTTTTAGGCCATTGAGCATGTGTACTCCATTAATGTCTGCACATGCTGAACAGTTTAAGTACATGTAGAGTTTCCTGGGTGGGCATCAAGTAAGGTTAGTCTTTAATACACAGCTATTAGTGTGAATTTAGATTTTACCCACTTTAAAAAAAAAAAAGGGTGCAAAACATAATCACAAAGAACCCTTGGACGTTTGGCTATAAAACACAGAAGATAAAAGAGAACCAGGAAGTTTCTAGGGTCTTCAGGAGGTTGCTTTGCTAGCCTTGCTTGTTTGCAACCCTAATTTTTCCTTAATATCCACATCCGGTGACAGTGATCATCTTTGTCTTTTTTATTGAGAACTTTGGATAGGGCTTCGGGCATTCTGAAGGCACATGCTGCAATGTTTTCAGGAAGGGAAGCTTTTCCAGGAAATGCATGGGAAAATTCATTGCTCTGTCTTAAGGAAAGCTGTTCTGACATATGTTTCCTGAACCTTCAGGAGGAGTTAGCAGGAAAATGTGATAGGAACAATCTTTCTGTTTCTGAGAAGGAGGTTACGGCTGAAGACCATGCTCACACATGTTGCGTAATTTCTGGTTGGCTTTTCTTCCCTGTGGTTATGTGCAAGACTGCCTTGGCTATGGGAAAAGTCTCTTGCTTCCTAAAATCCACTGTGACATTAATGATGAATAGTAAAGACCACTGCGCTGCACTTTGCACGCTAATCAGTCTTCACGTTGCTTTATATCTTGTACCATATGTACACTGTGACTTGGCTGGGATGAAAAACTGTAACTGGCAGCACTTACTCTGGTTGTTCTTATAATGATCAAACAGTAACACAGTTTGACAGAAATTTTATAAACCATCATGTCGTAAAACAAAACCAGCATAAACTGGCTTGAGCAAAGAAGGTGTGTTTAAGAAGAAAAAAAGTTAATGAAAAGCACATGAACCTGCCCATCTGTGCAATTGTTGTACTTTCTCAGTGTATGAAGGCAAATAAATACTGTGAACCTTTTGTACAGTCAAATTGAAGGTATTAGAAGAAGCTTTTTTGAAAGGTGAGAAGCAAACTATAGCAAATGCTCTATAATTCACACTGTGAATCCACTGGTGGTAGTCAGGGAAGGATTTGTCAGGCAGTATTTACCTTGCCCTTTCTCCTTTTGTGTCACTAAGAACTGCCTCTTGCACATCCTCAACCTTTGCTTGTTTGGTTTGCGTTTGGAATCTTGTATGTCAACACATGGGACTTACAGCATGAAAAAAGACATTACTTACAGCATTTTACAAACTCAAGGGACCAGGCAGTGAGATACGTGTCACCATTTTGCACTTAAGAAGACAGGGTGTCACACTGGAAATGTTTTATTTGTAAAATGAATACAGTGGTTTCCCAACCTCATCCTTAATAAGTATTTATCCACATCATATAGCTATAAATCACCAGAACCAGACAGACATAAGGGATTCAAGAAAGCCTATCTCAGCAAAATCGGAGTGGCTAGGTTAGGGTCTACAAAAGGAAACTAAGGAAAAAAGGAAACCAGGAGAGAACACAAACATTCTGTCAAACAAATCTGACTCACAAAAGTGACAGGAAGAACAAGTGGCTGTCAATAAATCAGGGTCCTGATAACCTGATAATCCAAAAGGAATCATGAAAAATATAAGCAAAAACAGCGCAAGTTTACAGGAACAAAATCAGTAGTCCTAACATAAGAACTCAATTTATCAGGAAAACATTCATCAAAGGCATTAAGTAATGGTTCTATAAATATATCAGAAGTTAATTAAAGGTAATTAAAGTAAGAAAAAGAAAAAAGGATAGGTCTAATATTTATTGCAGATACTTTTTGAAAATGTAATATGGGATAGAGAATAGGGTGATAAGATTTTCTCGTGACTTTATCAAAAAAGATTATTGCGATCTCTATGGTTAATGCAGTAATATTAATGAGGAATAAGAGGGGAAGAGCCAGAATGTCAGGTTAGAAAACAGGTGTGCTCATTGAGGAAATTGAAAATCACCTGTGAATGCTTAGAGTGCACTCTGGATTATTAGTGGTTACTTTCTGGAATCCTCTGGGAATAGAGGGGATCCCACATGCTAGAGATGATAATAATATGATGCAATATAGATCCCACCTGGATTTTTACCTACAACCCTCCAAAAAAACCCCCAGTGTTCTGGGGGGAAACAGGAAATATGATTTATCTTCATTTCAGAAACATTTATAACATGTTGGAGGATAACTTACAGAATATACTCATAAAATGTGTATAAGACTCATAGGCAGGACAAGAGAATAAATTTAAATATTGTCCTGCCCAAACCACGGCAACTAGGAAAATGGACTTGCGCATGAGTTTGGACAACTATGCATATAATTAAGCATTTGAACAAGTCATAATGAGACTGTAGTATTTCACCCACAGGAGATTTTTCAGAAGAGAAGTATGTGTGAGGAGTGTGACCTAGATACACCTCGCATTATTTTTGAGCTGAGGAAAGGGCTGGGTGAATCTGTGACCATGACACATCATTCGGCACTTGCAAATTTTGTACTTATAGTCGCCAAATTATACATGCAGTTTGTGTTGTGTAAATGTTTATTTTTCCCACTAATGCCTACAACAAAGGCAGATTGAGCTGTAATCTCTATGAGATTTTGACTGCACGGTTGCAGGTGTGTTGGCCTATAGGTAACCACGTTATAAAGTCCTGTAACTGCTGTGAGCAAAACAGGCAGCTGTAGGTCATCACTGTGTCGTAAATTACTGTGCCCTGAAAGTCAATTAAAAGGTGCAGGAGGTCTGCTTTGAAAACTGAGATCATACTTACACTTCAAAATGAGTAGAAAATTAATTCCCTGTTGCTTTCATTTGTGGTCTTCTGTTCTTGATAATGTATCAGTTTGTCTTTTTAATTGGTGTAAGTCAGTGGCTATATATGACATTAATTCACACTTTCTGACTCACATTGTCACTGAGATCTGAAGTCCAAAATTTTGAGTGGAAGTTGTGGGCCTCCCTCAGCATACTGTTACTGATTGTTTACATGCCTTATTTATAAACACAAGCAAAACGGATTTTCTTTCCATGTGCAAGTGTTTTATCTGCATCTTTGCACTGGGCTTGGGCACCAATTTCTTGCTTAATTTCATATAATGAAATTAATTCATTAATTTCAAACTTTTCCTCAAGTAATTCCCTCTTTGTTCTCTCAAAACAGATAAGGAATGACCAAATATTTGCCATCGGTGCCATTTGATATTTTTAAAATTTATCTGAGTACCTGGTGTTTACTTCCTCCAGCATAATTGCTGAAGTTCCAATGTTATACCGTTTATTCTGGCTAAATATGTTGACTCAGGGACTTCAGAATATATTACTGTCATGTAGAAAGCTAAAGGCAAGGTATAATTATGGCCTCAAGTTGCACCAGGGGAGGTTTAGATTGGATATTAGGAAAAAATTCTTCACGGAAAGGGTTATCAAACATTGGAACAGGCTGCCCAGGGAAGTAGTGGAATCACCATCCCTGGAGGTGGCGGGTAGACATGGTGCTGAGGGACACAGCTTAGTGGTGGCTTTGGCAGTGTGAGGTTGATGGTTGGACTCAAGGATCTTAAAGGTGTCTTCCAACCTAGGGGATTCCGTGATTCTATGATCTCAAAACTATAAATAAGCAGATCAAAATAATCCTTAAATAGTTTTATCTGAGGTCTCTTGAGGGAGGAGAAAGCAGCATTGGTGTTAGAGAAGGCAGAGTAGGAGATGATGAAGGGGTGACTGGAAGAAACTTTTTTAAGCCAGCCTTGAAGTCTGTGTGACTGAAGATCCTGAGTCGTCAGGAGGAGCAGGTGAAAGGGAGAGCTGGCAGCAGGAAGGACAGCAAAGGACGAGCAAGGAGGGTTGTAGGGCAAACACAGATGTTATAAAATATGGTCATTCTTTTGCTTAACTGGCGTTCTTAGCCTCAATATTATGATTAGGTCAAGCAGTACTCCCCAAATTAGTTGCTTGATATGTACATGCATAATTTAAGAGGTTGGAAAACAATTTTTCACATTAAAGATTTTGAATGATAGTCTGTAAACACAAACAAACTCAGTGCGTTGTTGTCAATACAGGAGGGATTTATGGGAACTGAAAAGATTTAAGGGAATGTGGACAAATATGGCTATAGGAAGGTCATAATCAGTAAAAGCTAAAAGGGTTGAGGGCTAGATAAAGAGAAAAACAAAGATACTTTGATTGCCATTATGTGTACAAATATCCCACCGGTTTTATAGTTTGTTAATGGAAATTTAGTGCCGCTCATCTTGAGTTTGTGTGCAGAATTTACAAACACAAACACCGTGTGTTACTTTGTCGCAGCCCCTGTGGCATGGCAGTGTGAGTGGCCCTTGCAGTCCTAGATCAGTTTTATGGCTTTTGTTTGTTGCTGCAAGTATACTATAGATACAATAATAATAATAATTAAAAAAAAGATACATAGAAACAAAACAACGCCAAAAAAAAAAAAAAAAGTGCCCTGTTGAATTTCATGTGAACTTTGGGGAGAAACACAAATTCAAGCTAAACCAAATGTTTCAGTTTGCCTCAGATAAATAAAATAACCCACTGGGACTCCATCCCTGTAGTGAGACACAAACTTTACCTGCCAGTGATTTGAGGCAGATGTAGCCTCAGCTGGCTTGGCTACAGTATGATGTGAAAGAAACACAAGCTTTTCGGGGTTTTATAGCTGGAGTTTTGCTGAGTGCAGCTGCTCCCTCAGCATATTATTAACTCAAAACCATGTTCATTTTTTAAAAAAAAAAAAAAAAAGACGAAAAATATTCCTGGCGCTTCTTTATCATGCAGGGGATCTCTTGGACTATTCTGAGGGGATGTATTTGAAAATTGCTGTGGAGGATGTGATGCAATAAGATTAGTACAAACAAAATGGAATCTAAAAAAGAGTAGTGAGGGTAAAATAGAAGACGGGATGTATTACTGTATCCCTCTGGAGCTTTCCTTAATAGGCACCCAAGACCCTAGCAGGGACTTTCTTTCAGATCAATCACAAGAAACTTATTAAAAAACTCATCACCCTTCTTCTCCCTCTATTTTATTTCTGTGGTGGCTGTGTAGTTCCTAAAGAGATGAATAATGTTATGATGCCATTAGTTTTGTAGAATCACAGGATAATTGAATTTAAGGTTGCAAAGTGCCTCCTGCGATCTCTGCTGCCCCAGCGGGAGAATCAGAGATGCCTGAATCTCTTAACACATTTGTCTTAAGGTCTTCTAGTGCTGGAGGGTCCATGCTCTCCCTGTGCCTGCCAGAGAAGTTTATTAGCTTTCCCCCAGTGCATAACTTATCTTCACTGTTGAAGTTTAAGCCCTTAGCTTTATGTCTGTTTACTGTCATAACTCTAAATAGTTCAATAGCTGTTCTCTTTTCAGTTTACTTCATCGATTTGAATGCTTCTGTCACCTTCGTCCTGTCTCATCTGGATTAAGACGCTTCGGTTTCAGATTTCTTTTCTCCCTCTCCCCCTCCCCTGTCTCCTCATCCCCTTCTCCTTGATTCTTCACCCTTTCTCATTCTTGTCACCCCTTTTCAGACTCACTCCAAGTGGTGAACCTCTTTGCTAGTTTGGTGTTTCCAGGGCAAGCATCCAGATACCTCCTGGCACAGGCACAGGAAGGGCTCCTTCAGTCTTTAGGCAATATCGTAAAATACATCCTGACATGATGCCTGCCTCTTTCCACACGACAAAACTTTGATTTCTGTTCCGCCTGTGATCCATGGCACTCCTTATAATCTCTTCTTAACAACTGCTGCTTAATCATTCTTCATTTTGGTTTTGTGCATACAATTTTTCTGATCTAAGCTCAGTATTTTACACCTGACTTTATTTGATCCCAAGACACTTCTGTCATTTTCTCAAGATCATACTGAATTTTTGCCCTGTCCTAACAGGCTATCCGTTCCTCCCAATTTAATATTTTCTGAACGCTTAGTAAGGTTTCTGGGATGGTGTGTCCTAATTTACTGGAAGTACAGGTTTCCTTCCACTGAGGTTACACTACATGAATTATTAGAAACTGATTGTCATGGGCTGGAAAATGTTTGGAAAATGCTGTTTGAGGGTGACTATTGGGATTTAGCTCAAAAGTTTACTGTCTGGGATGAACAGAGACAAATTCTTACAGAGGAAGGTCCCGTAGTGCTAATATCGGTGGGCATGGCTTAGGATTTGGCTAAAGCCGCATGAATCACATGCCAGACTGCTTTGTTGCAAAGTTTTCTTGAGGGAAGGGGACGTACCCATGTCCTCTGTCTCAAAAGATCTGTGATGTGAAAACTAAGTTTGTATGCTACCTACTTATTCTGCATTTGGTTATTTAACACTGAATACAACAGGTTCTGGCCTTATTCCACCACAATAAATAAGTGTGTAATGTGGGGAGTTTGAAAAATTGAGATTTTGCTGAGTCAGTCATTCTGCTGAGTATTGTGGTGCACTACAGCAAATCACAGCACGTAGTGCATTTCAGGTTTGCATAAATTAACTAATACATGTTGTCAGAGAGCAAACCTATTTTGTCTTACTACTACTACTACCGTTTTTGTAAAAAACACCCTGGTGTGTATGTTCTGCTTGTAACTACATAACTGCAAATCTAAGTAGTTTAATAATTAAAAAAAAACATTTTAGAAGACTCCAGGACAGATCTTCTGGTAGCCCTTTAGATGTCACTGTTTTAATGGAAAAGATTGATTGATTGATGAGTTAGAGGAGGAATCTTGGGGTAATGTGTGTGGCTTTTGCAGCATTTCTTGTGGTAGTTTTGTATACAACTGCTGGTCAACTAGGTATAAGACTAGAAAAATCAGTTGTCTGTGGAGTGCCCTTATGCTATGCCATGTACCGGTCAGGAAAGATGAGGTTTGGGGCATCACTTTCTATTAATTTTTCTAAGCAAACTTGTCTTATGCCCTGTCCATCATTTTTCTTCTATGGCAGTTCAGTGATACATTTTTCTGTCTTAAACTAGAAAATCTCCTAAACATGAGTACTAAGCTGTCTTTGATGTTTTCTGACAATACTTGACTATTCTACTTACATAAACACTCCAACATTTCTGTATTACTGCTGTACCACGTTAAAACATACCAAACATTACATGCACACTTTGTTGACACATTTTGCATAAGGCATACATAAAAGGCTGTTTTACAGAATACTTGGAAGGGATGGTGACAATAAAAGAACAAACGTCATACTGCTTTGGGGATTTACGGGATACAATTCAGCTGATTTTGTTGAGGCTATAATAACCCACACCATCCCCTCACATGAAACACCTATTTAGTACTAGAATCCACACACCGACTTTCAAAACCAGCTTCATTCACCGTTTGATTTATTGATCCATTACGTGGGTTTTCAGACCTAACAAATAGCCCCAGATAATAATTTCACTCCTACTTTTCCTCTGGGACAGCAAGGGTCAGTTTCTGTTGTAAGCTCTTAACTCCAATTTAGAATTAGCTGGAAGTCATTAACACTCAATATAAATTCGGCAGCAACCTTGAAATGAGTTGGTAGTCCAACTGGGCTTATATTAGACCTCCATCCTTAAAGCGGAGGTAACTCTGCCTCAGCTAACAGGTTTTTTGTGTCAGAATTACCTAGTGGTATTGTTGCTGCTGTAACTTAAGAGATATAAAGTTCAGACTACTGATTGCTTTCAGGGTTAAAAAAAAAAAAGAAAAAAGAATTAACATTGCCCCATGAAAGTCCCATGGTGTATTTTCACACGTGTGCTTTTCAGAGCAGCATGTTGAAGTATTGGAATCCACTGCAAACAGTGATCATGTCGTACTTTGTAAAATACACCTGTGGTGCTGTTCTACCGAAAGAGGAAAAAAAAAAAAAAGTAATATGAAATGATATATATTGTTTACATCTACAGATTTCAAATCTGTATGCATAAGTCAGGTGTTGTGGCATAAACATAATCTGGTAGGCAGCTAGGTGGTCAGGTATGTATTGGATTTTATTTACTTTCTTACATGTCCATACAAACAGGAGTGGTACTTATGCTTTGGAAGTGCATGATGAAATGGGAGCCTTACCTTTCATGCTTTTAGGTTTGCTAGCACAAAACCCCACTAAATCGATGAATTAAAGCGGCAGATCCTCAGTAATTAACAATTCGTCTCAGCGACCCAGTTCTTGTCTTTTCCTGGTTAATTATCTGAATTTTTCAGATAAACAGTATTCTCTTCCAGTTTGGTTTTTTTCCTGTTAACAAGTGATACATATTCATCTAATGTTGCTTTATAGGTATTACGTTTACTTAATATCGCCCTTTTTTCTGTGGAATACCCTCTTCTTGTTGGTCATCAATGCTTTGAAATGCATTATTAAAACAAATATACTAAAGAGATGATTTAAATGTAAAAAGAAAAAAAATATTAAAAATTTGTAGATTTATAGCTGAAACTAAGTTTCCCTAAAACCTGAGGGACCCAGCAGACTGCTGTAATTTTAGAGCCTTAAAGGACATGACATTCTCTAGTAAAACCATAGTAGCTGCCACCCAAAATACAAGAACTCTGCACAGCACACAGGAAAGGCTCAGTCTAGGCAATTGGAAGCAATAAGAGTTCTCTCAGCCACTGTTTTTTGATTGTTTGTACATCTGTGGGAGGGAAGGAAAAGACGACAGAATCTGAGGTAGAAGCTGGTAAGGGAACGGGAGATGCAGCATAGTCTAACATTGAGGACGTGTCCCTCAGGAAACAGCTGGTGGGAGAGCATTGTGGCTAACAGAGGTTTGGAAAAGTGAGCAAGAAAACTGTCTCTTGTCATTTGGTTTTACTTGTGCTCTGGAAGACAGCACCTTATAAATTTCTGTAAATAAATAAGGCCCCATCAGAGAACACCTAGCTCTCCCACCACTTTCCCTTCATAATGGAAACAGCCTGCAAGACTTCTACTTTTCTGTTCGTTGTTCAAGTGAAAAATGGGCAATGCTTTTCTTACAGTTTTGCGTATAGTACATAGTACATTTGCTGCACTTCAGTTTTCCTGTAGCGTAAGGCATTGCTATCATAAACTCAGGATTGCTGTGAAAGTAAATCTTACGCCAGGCAGACATTTCCTGTTGAAAGATGAAACCTTACATTATAGCAGTCCTTTTAGTTTGCTGACCTGAAAATAAGTTGCTCAGAGCATAGCTTAACCTTTTCTGATTAGGGGGAGGAGGAAAGCTAGCACGTACTTTGTGCTACAGAGGCAAAAAAACTTCTATTTTTCTTTAAAACTTCCAAAGACTTACAGAAATGTCTACATAGCATTTGTGATGCCCAATGGTAACTTTTATATTTTGTAAAAATTCCTGTTTCCTTTGATTACAGTCAACTTTTTCAGAATCTCGGCACCTGAAATGTGGCATAGCACTAGTAAATGATTATTTGTTTTTCAACATCGTAATATTATAAATTATTTGAGGGTTTTAAAATTTCTTGTTGGGAATTTGAAAATGACTTGGGGAAATTGGGATGGGTAAGACTTAATTTTAAGGTCTTCGATTTAATTGTAGCATTTACCTATAACTGATACCTGCAGACTATTCCTCAGATGTAATGAAAAAAGATTAAGTAAGAATAATCTCATCTTTGATTGCTTTCTATTTCCCTGCTAGTCAATACAGGAAGCTTAATGTGAATATTTTATTTTATGGTAGTGTTATTCTGTTTAATAGGAAAAGGAAAGCTATTTTTAAAAAAAGGTTTTTTTCCAGGACAATGGCAAGAAATGTTTCCTCTATATTATCTGTTGATTTAGGGGCAATTCAAATGCTGAAAAAATTTGACTCAAATCTCTTGTTTGGCAGCAATTTATGTGAGGATTCCTTAAAAGAATTGTCTGTGCTACATGTACTGGGTTATATGTACTGCCCTTTTAATCTGACACATTTTGGCCTTCAGACAAGAATGGTGATACCTCATGAAGCTTCCCAGTAACTTATATTTTGTAGTCTAGGTAAGAACCCAACCCTTGGGAATGCAAACCAAGCAACTTGGCTTACACTGGACAACCAGGAAAGGTTCTCTGGAAAGAAAATGATGTTAGGATATTCATGGGTTGTTTGGGTTTTTTTAAGAAAGCCAACATTTTATGTGGAAAGAAGACACTGACTACTAATATTATTTTATGTGAAACTCACGGTTTTATTCATAAATAATGAGAAATTATAAGTACTTGTCAGCGTTAGTTCTCAGAGGTGACTATGCAACTTCATGACCTGTTTTGGAGTATGCAGGTTAGCTGTGAATTAAGAGAAATGGTGATAGGAGTGGGTATATAATGTCCAAACAACTTATTTTAATTCCACATTTTTTCAAGTCCTACCTGATAATGAGTCACAATGAAAAGCTGTTATGAGATGTGTTTGCAGAAGCAATGGGTAGAGTTCTTCAAAGGATCTCCAACTTCACAGATACATCCCCAATTCTGAAACTGTGCTAATTTGACAAGACAGAAATATCTTGTGATTTAAACCAGTAATATACTTACATGAGTATATGACAGTCATGGGAACTGGTTAACTGGTTAATCAGGGAGCATGCTCATACATGAAAACAATGTTTTCTTCCTGTAAACCTTCAGCAAATATGATGAAGTTTCCATACTGGCTGTCCGGTAAGAAAGAATACAAAAGGGAAATTGTTTCACTGGCTTAGATCCTACATATGGACAATTTCTTTGTAATCCTCCTTAAGAAACAACATGGCCCCAGACTATTTATTTCATCGTAGATGAACCCAAAAGAAGTGCAGTCCAAGACGGCTTAGTCCTCTAAAGTCTGTTCTCTCCCAATTTGAATGAGAGGACTGAGCTTTCATGAATCCCGAGAAGCATAACTGGGAGTAGAATAAAGTAAAATACGATGATTTTTTTTTTTTTTTTTGTATGTGGGAAAGCTTGCACAACGGAGAACATAACCTGAAAAATATCCTTAAAAAATGAATGGAATTTATGTATGGTTTGCAATATTCTGCACAAAGAAAAGATGTTAGGAAAAAGCCTGAGACGATGCCTGTAACTATTTTTGATTAAAGATATATTTTAGATTTGTTTAACTTGAATTACGCTAAAATCATTCTCAGATATTATGTCTCATTAAAATAACTGATTCTGAAATTTAATCACTGTGAAACTTGGAAGCAGAACGTATTTTAAGACGACATGATTGCAACTCTGAAAATGTATTTTAAGTTTCGTGCATATAAGTACATTTCATAGTGTCTCAGAAATGTGTCCTGCAATTGTTCAAGACACTGAGATTACCATAATTTTAGGAACTTCACATCAGAAGGGTCCTTCAGTATTAATTAATGCAACTTGTCATAATTCTGTGGATAAACACTTCAAAAACACTTCATGAGAGTGGCAAAAAAAAGTCTTCCCCTCTATCACTGCTTACTGGATATGCCAAAATATTAGCATGACACTTGAACAGTCCTGCAGTCTGCTTGGTCAAATTGCTGATATATAAAAGAAATAACCTGAGGGGGATTTAATGAAAGCAAATGGAATGACTAGTGTTCCCATGTGCTTATTTGATTTACTTTTAATAAGTCTGAACATAAATAATTCAGACCCAGCTGCTCAGATTTAATATTGAGCAACAGTAGCAACTCTATAGTTTTTTCTTTTTTTCTTTTTTCTTTTTTTTTTTTCACTTAGGCAAATGTTGCTGAACACATATTCTGTGTTTACATTCCTTCTTCGCTTAGTGATTCCTCAGCAATACTTTAAATTATATATACAAATTAGACTGCCTAGTACTATTTACTCTGCATGGTCATGATTTAAAATGTAATTGTATTCTAAAGGGTAACCTGGTACAAATATAAAAGAGCTAGATTTTTGAGTTTGTTTTAATTTTGGTTTGTCTTTTATATGTAAAAAGAGTGTTTTAAGAAATTTTTTACCACCTTTTGAAAAGGTCCATCTCCTTTTTCCCCTTCCCCTTTCTCTCTTTGCCCTTTCCGTTCCCTCTTCTCTTCTCCTTCCTCCTTATGCTCATCCCTGTACCTTTTTTTGTTTGGTTGCTGTGGTGGATTGACCCTGGCTGGACACCAGGTGCCCCCAAAACTGCTCAGCTGGACAGAGGGGAGAAAATAATGAAAGGCTCGTGGGTTGAGATAAGGACACGGGGATATCATTCAGCAATTACTGTCACAGGCAAAAGAGACTTGACTTGGGGAAAATTAGTTTAATTTATCACCAATCAAAATCAGAGTAGGACAATGGGAAAATAAAAACTACATCTTAAAATACTTTCTCCCCACCCCTCCCTTCTTCCTGGGCTCAACTCTACTCCCAATTCTCTCTCCATCCTTCCCCAAAGCGACACGGGGGGATGAGGAATGGGGGTTGTGGTCAGTTCATCACACATTGTCTCTGCTGTTCCTTCCTCCTTAGGGGGAGGACTCCTCACGCTGTTCCCCTGCTCCAGTGTGGGGTCCCTCCCACGGGAGACGGTCCTTCATGAAATTCTCCAACATGACTCCTTCCCATAGGCTGCAGTTCTTCACAAACTGCTCCAACGTGGGTCCCATTCCATGGGGTGCAGCCCTTCAGGAACAGACTGCTCCAGCGTGGGTCTCCCGTGGGATCACAAGTCCTGCCAGGAGCCTGCTCAAGTGTGAGTTTCCCATGGGGTCACAGCATCCTTTGGGTATCTGCCTGCTCCGGTGTGGTGTCCTCCATGGTCTGCAGGTGGATATCTGCTCCACCACTAACCTCCATGGGCTGCAGGGGAATCTCTGCTCCGGTGCTTGGAGCGCCTCCTCCCCTCCTTCTTCACTGAGCTTGGGGTCTGCAGAGTTGTTTCTCTCACATACTCTCTCACCTCTCTCTTTGGCTGTTTTTTCACTGGGTTTTATTCCCCTTCTCAATTATGTTATCCTAGAGGTGCTGCCACCATTGCTGATGGGCTTGGCCTTGGGCAGCGGCAGATCTGTCTTGGAGCTGGCTGGCATTGGCTCTATTGGACACAGGGGAAGCTTCTAGCAGCTTCTCACAGAAGCCACCCCTGTAGCCCCCCCCTCGCTGCCGAAACCTTGCCACACAAGCCCAATACAGTTGGTTTATATTGTCTTCTCTTGTGAAAGGAGGGAACGAGTGGACATTGCATTTGTGTTTCAGGGTTTTTTCTGGGGTGATTTGTTGAAATTATATCTGCAAAGTGATATAACAGGAATCCAAGTTATGTATTCTTCAGTTGCACCTTAATTATGCTTTAAAAATGCTGCAGTTGCTCTGCGACGAACTATCAGGAAAGATGGTTTCCAGACTGGGCTGAAAAAAAAGAAAAAGGCTTTGTTTAAGTAGAAAAATTGCATATAGCTGAGTAGGAAAACACAAAAAACCGGTGGTTCTGCTTTTTTAGATAGAGCAGATGTATACTTTAAATAGAAGGTCAGTCATTTTTACAGTTTTTCAAACAGTATCCACAAGCAAACCTGGAATTTTGTGAAATTTCTTGGCATGTCATGACACATCTGTTACAGAAATAGGCAGTATAGAGAACCAAGATGTATGGACATGACACTCAGTCATATGCAAAGATATACAAATTAAACTTTCATCAGGTTTTGTAACATCCCAAAAGGTCACAGAGCAAGGCTGTTCCCTAAAAGCCTTTCTTGCCTCCTGAAAACATTACCGTGCCTTGGACAATTCTGTTCAGTTGTATTTATATAATTAAGCACAAACTAAGGAAGAGCTTCTAGTCCCAGCGTCATGGAGCTGTTACTCCTTGCATTCACTTTGCTTTAGGATTAAAATCCTCTATTCCACATCTGTCTTGAAGAGAGCTGTCTGGGAGAGTCCAAAGTAGAGCCAGGGTGTGGACTAAGGTGGACAATCAGAAGGTTCAATACTCAGATGAGACTTCTGGTCCTCTTTTCTTTAGCAGAAAAGGTAAAGATAATGATTTGTTAAGCCGTAAAGGCATGTGTTTGATTCCTAGGCAAAGACGCTAGAGGAGACTGGGATGAAAAAGTGCATTTCTGTGATGTGAAGTTATCTGTCTGGCATGATGCAGTGTCCCAAGCGGCCAAGGAAAAGGTTGATCCCTCTAAATGTACAGTTGACACTCCCTACGAAGTGAGACTCAAGTTTGACTTTCTCTGGCTGTGTAGTATTTTTAGCTTAAATTAAATTAGTCCATCTGCTGATTTTACTAGGATTTTAAAAAAGAAATGTTCTAAAAAATAGGAAAGAAGTGCCGTTTTCTCTTTTATTGTGAGCATACATTCATCTACCCTTCATTTTTTCTTATTTTAAACTAAAACTAATTACATACCTTTTCCGTATATAAAAGAAACATATGCATTTTATTATATTTTCATATCGATGAGGCATTCTTTCTTCACAATACATTAAGAGGTGAAAGAAGAGAGTGGTGGATGCTGTTTAGAGCTGCAGCCATCTTTATGAATTCTTATTTATTAATTTTCTTCCCTTCTTTTCTCTAGGGAGCCTTGAAGGTGGCCAGGGTCATTGCAGCAGACCGAAAACTGATTTGAAGCCTCAGAGGAGGTAATAATACTTTCTTATTCCTCCCTTGTTTAATCTTGACAAACTAGCTGTAACTCTCTGTGGATTAGTAACATGCAATCTGGCATGGTAGGACAAACCAGGTTTACAGTGTATCCTTAAAACTTCATTAAGGGTCTTCCATTCCCATATGATTAGAAAGATTTTTTTTTTTTTTTTGATCTGAGCTGCAGTAAAATCTGGGTCATTGGGTTAATGGACAATAAGAAACAATCTATAAAGCCATCAAGTGATGATAACGATGTGGAATAGATTAAGTCTGCAAGGATTTGGAGGATGCCGGTTTTCCTTTTTGTCTCTTATTAAGGTAGAATATACTTTGCTTGTTCTAATTTAGGAGAGGGTTTAACTCCCTAAATAACTAGCGATGCTTTCACTTGCCCACGTTACGTCTTTTCTTCTTAGCTGACTGTGTAAATCCTTTAGCTGTGTGGTGAGTATTTGTAAGCATAAGCAGTAAACCTCTCTCTGAAAGGAGGCGACCGATTTTATGAGTATTGAATGGGTAACCAAAACAGTAATGTGTCTCTTCCACTTCACAAGAGTGAACAGAGATTTTGCATTCAAGACATTTTAATCGTATCACTGTCATACTGTGCCCTGCATCTAGAACTGAATATCAGCCAAAGTTTACTTGAAAATGAGCCTAGGTTTTGCTCTAATAAGCTAATGAACCTTTGTGAACTTTCAAGACTGGGCTGAATTTCAACTTTGGAACAATATTTGAAGCCAGGTGAGTTTTACTGTAAATATTTCCAGTGTGGTTCCAGTAACAATCTGATCTTGCTTAACTAGTTTAACTAAATGCTTGTGTAATGTTGAAGCCTGGATGACAGGCTTTTTTATGAAAAGAAATTGAAAAGTAAAAGCAGTGATAACTTGCTACTGTTGAAACTGTGTGCTAAATTTCTATACGTGCTGACTGAGATAGTGTTACACATAAATGTTCTGTTTCTTCATCTCTGCATATTCATATGTAGATACCAATAGGAAGCAAATGCCTACAAATTTAAAGGACCCCTCAAATTTAGTAACATACTAACAAAAATGCTGAATGCCCTCTCTATATGTATGTAGATGTGTAAAATCCAAGACAAATGTATGTTACTAGTTGTACTTTCTCAATTGAGTATTGCTAATCTCAGTGGCTACAAAGCCCTTTTTAAAGGGTTTGAACTAAACATAGTTCCTTATAGAAAGGAAAGAGAATAAATGGAGGGATTTGGTGAGTGAACTGGAGGTTTAAGATACTAAATAGCACCTCACAACCAATAGCAAATTGCATACTTCTGGTAAATAGACAAGAGCACAGAAATCTGCGTCTCTCCATAAATCCCCCTTTGCCTCTTCCCCCTACCCCAAAAACTTGGTCCAAAACATTACTTGGTCTTATAAGCAGATGGAACTAGCATAGAGATGCCTTCACACAGAAATGCAATTGCTTCAAGATGGACCACAGTGGTTGATAAAAATAAATAATGAATAAATAACAGTATATGCTGTGCTCTTGACTAGCCTAAGACATAGGGATTTATAGAGAGATCACCCACCGTTTTTCTGAAAAACATTTGAAATCTGTTCCAAATAGTCAAAATGCAGCACATACACATTACCAGTTCCCTAATTTCAGATCTGTGATTGTGTAGGTGAAAGACCAGGTCAGTATACGTGCCGTGAGTGAATGTAACTCGGATATGTACGCTTACAGTGGGGCAAAACCGCTGTGACTAGATGGAGAAAGAGGCACTTAGCAAAGGCAAACATCCACCTGGAAGTTTTATTGGGTGGTGATATTCCAGTATTCTAAGGGTTAATGTTTTGTAAGCTTCTTTTAATTGGAAGTAAAGATTGTGTAAAAGTTTTCTTTTTATAGCATTAATCTGTAGATTAATGTTTCCTGTGTTTTAATGACATGTTACCCAGCAGCAGATGAGTGGTATAAAAATGTTTAATTAGAGTCAGTCATAGCCTGCTGGCAAGCAATGACCTTACCTTCAACTCAACGTACGGGATAAAGAACTTGCAGTCTTTTTTGTTCTTTAACGTACGTTTTAAGCCTAAAAGGCATAAAGTGTATTTTTTTGCATACCCTGCTGAATGTTGACCGTAATAACAGTATGGCAGTATCTGTTTCTTTAAGCAATTTTCTTCATTTCCCGGTTGAAATTTACTAAGGGGTGGCTGTTTGTGCGTGTGTGTGAAAAGGGAGACAGAGACACAAAGAGGGCTGAAAGTTCAGCAGATTTTCTGAGTTTCTAACTGCAGCTTCTGCTTTGTTGCCCATACCTAAACCAGAACATTAGCTAGTCTAGGCTGATCTTAATGTAACCACTGCACTCAAGCAAGGCTTCCACTCGCCGCTAAGTATTCCCTAAGGCATTTATTAGTTCAGGCATGTATTCTATAAATTACTCAAAGGCCATGACACTATGTTTCGATATATCGTCTAGATGCGTGCGTGTTTTAATCTATATCTGTTGTACAATGGAAGTTAGGATTTTTGCTCTCCTTACCTTGTTCTCTCCTGTTTCCTATGAAAACTTCCTCTCATGCTGCAGCACAGAAAGGAAGAAAATCTGTCTGCCATTATATGCTGATACAATTAAATGCACGAGCTGGCTAGCATTTACATGGCTAGGCTGCAAGTCAGGAAGGCACCCATAAAAAGAAATTAAAAAAAAAAAAATCTGTGTGTGCATGCATTTATGTATGTGTATGTATAAAATATAATATAACTAGGACATGCCAATTATTTTTCTCTTGGTTTTAAGATGGATTCCACTCTCTTATCACTGCCAAAATAAGATAAAATAGACCAAGTGTTTCTTTCAATACATCTTGCAGTCTTTATCAGCTCAATAAACATACACTGGAAAACCGAAGAGAAACTATTGGTGTTCCTTAGCAGAGAGAGTGAAACAAAACCAGACATTCTGAGAGTTTATGAGAGCATGTAAAAAGATCATTTCCTGAAAAAGTCCCTAGCTATAACTGGAAGATCAAAATGTCCTGATTGGGAGATTGTGCTAGTCACACAGTATGATATACACGTTGCATTTTGGAACTATTGTCTACGTAACACTTACTGTTGCTGGACTGGGAAAAAATAATGCGTGTATTGCTACCTTATTGAACGTAGCAATACTAATGAAAAGCGTAGAGGAGGTGGAGGGGAGAAGAAAGTAGATGCTGGAAGGAGCCAGCATTGTGCTGAGAGGACACACTGCAGCGCGAGTGAAATTCCCTTCCAGTAACCTCTGGATCGACTTAGTCCCACTACCTATGAACTTCTGGCTCGCTCGCAGAAAATAAGCCATGCAACCTTCTACTTACATAAAGAATAAAACCAGCTCAGCCCCTGTCAGTACATACTGTTTTGCTCTATTGCCCTGATGCATCAGATGCTTTTATTTTCCAGTTACTAAACTTGGAAGCGAGGTCTGGTGTAGCTCCCAGGTTATTTGCCAGGCCTGTCAGAACTATCTTGCAGATGCTCAAGACACAGTTATGTATTTCAGTGTAGATGTGATTAACCCAGGTATAATATCTCCTCAGCACACATGGAAATACTAAGGGTGTAATAATGAGTAGGACCAGTTGAAAATTATATATCAAAGCTGGTGTTTTTTTATGTAAAACTGTGCATTTCATGTTTTACTTGGAAATTCAATTATCTGTGGAAAGAAACCCAAAGGTACCCCAATGAAAAATCTGTCTGGAAGTGTGGATATGATGACTAGTGAGAACTACATTGAATGTTTCACACACCTCTATTCCCCTGTGAGCCAGGGCCCAGCCGTCTCAGGAAGCACCAAGGGGATCAACAAAAGAAGGGATGGTGAGGTATCAGAAGAGAGGTTCCTTGGTCAAGGACCCTAATTTAGAGAGGACTAAGGCATCTGTACAACAAATGAGGTAATATTTTTTCAATTCAAAATTGTTTTCAGCAAATTTCATGCTTTTAATTTTTAATTAAATCAAAAATTTGGCTACCAAACATGGATGGAAACATCTTAATTTTATAAAACAGTCTCAGAAAAAAAAAAACAAACAACCCTATTTCCCGACATAGTAGTAACTAACAAAGCAGAACTTAATTTGTGTAACAGTTTTAACTGGAAATACTGTTATTTCTGCTCCGGTGCATGTGAATGTGATGGATTCATACTGTGAGGAAGAGAGAAACTAGAGGGAACATAGGAGCTGCCACATGAAATCAGACCAAAGTCTGTCACCTACAGCTGCTGGTGTTTGGTGGTAGTCCACAAAGAGCTGTGTAATACTAAGTAAGCAAAAGGATCATGAGCTACATCGTGTGATGCTGATATGAGCCAAACATTTTTAACATTTGTTTCAACTCTATATTTTTGATGTTCGTGTATGTTGCGTAACTATTTATTTTCAGTTTTTATCTCCATGGCTTCTTGTAGCGCTAATATATACAATTACATCTTGATGGTGGAAATATTTTTTTAGTGTGGTTTTCCCTAATTTTTTAATTTCAGTCACTGTCTAAAATTTATCATACTTGCTGTTTGGTATTGTCCATCACTGTTTTGCATGACAGTTTCTCGGGGGCCCTATCCACCTTGGATGCCATTTCCTAAACCTTCATCTGCATCTATTTGCCATCAGGTTGATAATCTTCCCTTCTTTATGAAGAAGAGAGTGATGGTGAGAGGGTGAGAAGATGGTGCAACTCAACCAAATGCAGTCTATCCTCTTGGGACATAAAGGGCGACGTAAAATTGCCAGCGCTAAAGGAGGCTGCGCCTGGCTGGCAAAAGGCTGTCACAGTCTTCCTCATCATCCTTGTCCCATCTTGTTCTGCCTTCAGGCTGGGTTTGACTTCTAATTTTCACTTGGAAGAGAGAAATGGGCTAAATTACAGGAACCTTGAAAATTATTTTCTCAGAGATGTGTGCGTGTATACTGCTTTTTGCTTGCGATTTCGAGAGGACGGTAGAAGTGCTGATGTTTTATCCTTGTGTAATCTCAGTCTTATGTTTAAGGAGAACCCCAGCATTAAGGAGCAGAACACAGGTTACAAAAGATTGATTTTAATGTAAAAAACATCTTGAGAAGTGTTCTTAGTGATCTGTTGCTCACTCACAGTCACTCAAAGTGCAATTCTAAATAATAGAGTATATCTTCTTTGCTTGTGTTCAGTACTGCACATTTTCACTTTCATGCCTTGTTTCCATTAATTCAACCGAGATGCTCATTAATCTGGTATTCCTATTATCAGTATACTTTGAAAGAGACCAGACTTCCACCAGAATCCTGACATATATGTAAATCTTCTCCTAGTTAGGAAAAGAAAAAAAACCAAAAACACCCAAAACACTTTGGTGTCCATAGGTCAACCGCGCATTCTATAGAACAAGATTTTATGTAGTTGAGACAAATGAAAAAAACCGTTTCATTAAACTATTTAAAAGATAGCTGATTTTTTAATCATCATATTTTTGAATCTGATCTATGACTGAACACATTTCTTGAAATTTTAGTACTATGGAAGACATTATAGTCTGCAGTCAGCAAAGATGGGTTTTGATGTGCTTCCTTGCGAGTAATTTTGTAAAAGCTCTGTAATGGCTTAAATATCGTAGGGACTTTTAAAGCTGCGTAACACAGGACTAAATTCAGCGCAGGGTCCTTACGTCTGTGTGTGGGAGATTTTCCATGCTGCATAACTGTTTCTAGCAGTTGACAAAAGAAGTCCCATTCTCGGTACAGCCTTACCCATAAACTTGCAAGGTGGCTTTCTGCTAGAGGAAGGGTGCCCTCGGCTCAGCAGGATGTTGCTGAGATATTGCCATAGTGTTGGTGTCTGATGGTTTTGGCATTGTTTGGTAGAGTGCATGTTTAGAATTGCAGTCCTGGGGGGAAATAAAAATTCCACGTGCGACATGTCTGCTAGCCTGTGCACAATACTTATAACAACTTAAGGAGAGTACCCACACCTTGGATCTATCCACATAGAGAAGAAGAAAGTTAAAGGCAAGTTCTCTGCGATCTGTCCCTTAATCCTGAGGAGAGTTTGCTGACTTAGGATCTATTTTTCTGTAGCTGTACATTTAAGGGCCCTCAGTATGGAGGATAAGGGGCTTGTAGGAATCATTGCATGCCAGAACTCAGAGAGAGCCTGCAATACTGAGGCACTGTAGAAAAAATAATGTTGTGAGACTTTGAAAAATAGCCAGTGTTTTCTCCAAATATTGAATTTCTTGGTGTTTTCAAATATCAAAA
Source organism: Chionis minor (assembly GCA_013398295.1). NCBI lineage: Eukaryota > Metazoa > Chordata > Aves > Charadriiformes > Chionidae > Chionis > Chionis minor. The sequence goes on along the minus strand of VZSF01008272.1, from coordinate 1,859,227 downwards.
GTAAATTTTAAAATATATCACGACAGTCAATATTTCTGTAATGGTTTTCCAAATAATTATGCGTTTCATTATTTCAAAATTGAGGGGTTTTATAAAACGAGTCCTAAATTTATTGAACTTTATTTTTTAATCTGCTTACTTCTGTAAGTAGTGTAGAGTGTAGCACACTGACAATTAACATTTGGCACCTGCACAGTGCATACACCCATATGATTATAGCTTTGGTACTCTCTCCATCTAGCTAGATAGTTATCAAGACAAATATACAGCGTTAATATTCAAAACGACAAAGTGTTACTGTTCAAAATGTCTTTCAGGTAATATGCACTTCCAGGTAGGTAATTCTAAAAGAAAACTATGCCATCATCATACTAGAAGGGTGTTAAAATACTGTCATTCACTGTCAACGAAGAATGTGTTCAATCCGGGTGCATTTACTGGAGAAAGATCTTTTAAAAATGAAAATGTTTGAGATGGGGTGGTTTCTCTTTGGGGGAAGCTTCGCATTTTCCATTAAGTGATTGGAAAGTAAGGACTATTATTATTACTGCTTTTATTTTATTCCCCTGCGATGACTGAGAGTCAGGAGCCTCATCTGCAGTGATGTGAGTGTTGAAATTGCAAGTGGTGCTTATGGTCAGAACTTCCTTTAGTAGACCCCTCCAACCTGAAGGGGCAGCCCGTCCCGTTGGCTGACACGCTGAAAACTGAGCATCACCAAAACTATTAAAATTCCTCTTCAATCAGCCAAGCGGATGTATATTAGCACTTCCTCCACGCCCCAAATTTCCCTCTCTTTTTCCGGGACATCAGAAACCAGTCTGTCAGCAGCACAGCCCAGCCACATCTGCGCATAAAACCTATTCAAATTAATAATAAAGCACACCTCAGTTGAGGTTTTCTCCCTAGTACAGCGTTTTCTAGCACAGTGTTTCTCTTTAGCAGCTCATTTGACACTGGACGCCTGACCTCTGCTACCATAATAGCTGTTAATGGAAACTTCACCTCATGCAACGATAAGATGGATTTTTGGCAGCTGTGAGAGATTATGAAGAGTAAGAACAATCTTAGCTGGAATCAGAAGAAAAGAAAGCATCTGTACCTTGAGAAACACTCAGCTGGTTTTCATTACACACCAAGCCTATATTTATTACAAAGACTAGCCAAGAGACAGAAATTGATAGGTCTCTGCACTCGGAGCAAGGAGGCTAGTGTCGGCTTGATAAATTCTTCCTTTCTTCTTGGTTGTATGAGTACAATTGACCAGAGCTGTTCAAAACTACTGGGGGTCTGTCTCACAGACCATCTTCTGAGAGCGTTCTTCATCATGTTTTTCTTTCAGTCTTGCTCCCTCGTCTCTAGCCGTCTTTCCCTTCTAAAGTGGAAAGCAAAGGAGCTGAGTCAAAAGGAGGAGGAAAAAGTTACTTGTGTCTTTTTACAGTAATTTCACTGCATTACAAATCAAACAAATGTAGCATTTCCTTAAAGTCTTTATCACTAGAAACCTTTTTCCCAAGTATGCGTAAATGGTGAGAAACATCTCAGGCCCCGGAGAAGAGCAATTAAAATTCGGGGTTTGAAAACTCAGTCATTAAAAGTGAAAAATAGCAAACCTCTTAAAAAGAGGCTTCAGTAAAAAAAATGAGGACAAATGTCAATGAGAATGAGGAAAAAAAGTTATTTTGCTTTCTGTCTTCTATCCAAGCCTGGAAAACACCAGAGATCGAGCTGAGCTGTCACTAAAGATTAGGAGACAACAGCTACCAACCACAAAACGTTTGGATGTGTCACTAAAGGCACTGCAAAGGGAGCCAAGTGAGTCAAGTAAACAGAATGCTGTGGCAGAAAACTTTGATTTAGTTATAACTGAGTAAACATGGGAATATACGGCTGTAAACAAGTGTGGAGTTTGCCCATAGGTCCTTTACATCTGAAGTGAAAATTAAATTACACAAGGCAGATGGGAAGGCCCTTCGGAATCCTTTTTTTCCTCTGAAATTAACTTGTAAATTAAAAGGGTGGGAGACAGGAGTTGCCTTTTTAGCCTTTCCAGAAAGGGTGGGAGTTGAGAGAGTGTTTTAGAGGCTTTCGCTGTACTTGTTTGGTCTGTTGCAGCTGCTCCTGCGGAGGCTTGTTCCCTTGAGGTGGTGGGAGACATTGTAGTAGTCTTTTCTACACTCCTGTGCAATAACCTGTAAAGAAAGCACGGCACACAACGCACCCTCTATTTTTTTGACTGTCTGCTGAGGTTTTTGAATGGTATGCTCTAGTACAGTGGAATTTAAATTGTTTAGAAATCAATATTCTTATCATTCCTGGAGGTGCCAAAATTCAATTCAAAACTTCAGTGGTGATTTAAAATCAGCATGCTCTTCAAGCGCCAAACGATGGTGAGTTAGATATGGAACCTCGTCCATATTGAAACAATGCACTGCATGTAAGCAGGATATAAAGTGGTGGCAGGCTGGGATGGAATTTTCTCTTCTGCAACTGCAATCGAGTTTCTCTCTCCTCTCTAGGCATATTATTGTATGAGGAGTATTAACTCCTGAGCTGAATTAGTTCTACCTGTCTTCTACCTGCTTAATGCCGTGACCAGCTACCAAAGTTGAGAAATTTAGCCTTGTGCTCATATACTAGAATTTAAACCCCAAAACTTTATTTGATGGATGGATCCATGCTAAAAACATTGCAAATCACCAAACCTGATTTAATAGACTATTTTAGCCATGCTCCACAAAGTTTTTTGCATACCCTAAGTGTTGACTGCAGTAAAAGGTGACTCCAAATAGGCGGTTTTCAAATTAGCGTGATGGTTTTCCTTTAAAATTTCTTTGAAGTTTTCACAAGAAGTGGTTACTATAAATGATAAACAATTTAGACACAGATCTGCAAAAGCACCCAATTCCTATTAAGATGTCTCTCTCCCTCTGATCCATCTTTGACGATCTGGACCCTTGGCTCCTGAGGTTTTCTGGCGACGGCCTTGTCAGACTTTTCAGGCAGAGATATATGGAGGAAGTTACATCTACTGGAACTGGAGCTACTTCAGAGAAGTAGCTGTACAAGGGATGACTGCTGGCACTGCATTTAAAATCTCTAAAAAAGAAGGAAATTCTTCACAGACTTCAAAGATATGTGTTTTTTAAATGGGACTCCATTTTGCTCTTTTGCACCCTTCTAAATTGTGGTTGGAATTTGAAGGGAGTACTTTTGTTTTCCGGTCTATGAAAGCAGTCGGTGTATTTTTAGAATATAAGATAAAAAGCTTTACTGGGGTTTTTTAAGAAGTATGTCCCGCTGGATCAGCTGTGGAGTAAAACTCTAGCATTGCTATTGAACTGAAGTCATTTATGGAATAGTCATTATTCCGTTGGTGAAAGGAAGCTTGCATTTTATGTCAAAGTATCTCTCTGTTCTATAAATTCTACTGGAAAACTTTGCTGAAAGTTATTTGCGTATCACCATATAAGAAATGGTGTAGTGTGAGGTTATAGCATAAGAAAAAATTATCACCTCGGAAATTAAGCCCTTAATAAATCCTCAAACATTAGGATGTAAATGGCATTTAAGAGCTATATTTGCTTCATAAATACGAATATTTTCCTACAAGCCATAGTACTGCTTTTTTTGGTGGTGCATTTCACTGTTTTTAACCACCTAAACTGGGATATTTTGTTTAAGATATTTATCAAAGCTTACTCATTATTCAAAGGTGAGAGACAGGCAACTTTTACATGCTGTATTGTCCTCATTCAGAAGATATTTTAAAAAGGGATGAACTGTCATTGCAGGTTCCTTTTCCCATCCTACCTTCCCCCTGACCTTCCCCCAAAAAATCTCGACCTAGAAGCAGTCAGAAAGACAAACCCATCCTTAAACACAGGGGCAGGGGAACTCATTTCTGTGCTTTCTCAAGTTTACAAGAATGAATGGCACAAAATAAAATAAAATTAAAAAAAACCCCAAACAAACAACAAAACTCATCTATTTGCATGATGAATTCTTTACCTCTGGATATATCTTTATGAAATCTTTTATATAACCCAAGAATCCCTGATGGCCTATGGGTCTAAATTTTGGTCTGATTTGAATTGTCATGGTGTGAGATCAGACATAATGAGAACCACAGAGTGGTCCATTATTTGTTATTTTTGTCTGCTAGTGATGAAAATTTCTCTGAGTGGATCTGTGTCATGATGTGGCAATCCACGTGCCAGTGCCTTGAACAGAATCTAGAAACAAGATCAAACACCTTTGTATCAAAATTACTTCAGCATATATTGGCTTTTAATCTCTCTTTCTTTCTCTCTTTCTCTCTTTCTCTCAAATGCAGCTGCAAGTTTTTGTCCCATCTAAGATCTGGTGAAACCTAGAAACGTTAAATTAAAAAAAACAACAGGATACTTTCCAAGGACCAGAAGCAGTTGGATTATACAAATGTGACATTCCACTAAATGAAAGCAGGAGATGTTTAAAATCAAACTTTCCATTTAGCAAGAGCAGTGTAATTGTAGACATGATAAAAAAATCCATTAAGTAGCTTTGGAAATGGCTGTAAACAGCTTTTGGAAAGGGGTGGTGGTGTTATTTGGCAGAGGCAATCCTATTAATAAGAGAATTTCTACAATACTGTATAAATATTCGTGCTCCTGTCTTCCCCTTTCCTGTTTTACTACAGTTCATATTTGGGTAATAGAACTTGCAAGAAGATCATCGTTTTTCTTGAGCTTGGAGCTTTTATTTCACTACAGCTGAAGCTTGTCAATGAGGGCAAAGGGTGCCAGGAAAGGTGGGAAGTCATGGAAGTCAAGGAAAAAGAGCTTTTGATAATTCTTGTATTATGAACATTAGGGTATTTGGGTATGTCACTACTAGGACCAGGGTGTAGTACCTTTTGAAGTAACATTTTTCCAAAGAGGTTATGTCTAACCTGTGGTGCTCAGGCTGCTTTCCTTCATTTCCTTCATCTTTTGTTGATTAGTGACAAGCCCAGGAAAGACCAAGAGTGTAGCTGCACATCCCGGACCTGGGTCAGAATAAGATCAACCCCAACACTTAGTGGCGGTCCAGATCCCTGGGGAGAAAACTTGGGTGAGAAGGGAGCTATGGTGATTTCGCAGAAGGTCCCTGACCCAAGTAGTCATCGATCCAAGACAGCAAGGCACATGGGCCAGCTCAACACGTTGCATTTACTCCCAGAGCCTTATCCCACCACAGGAATTCAGGAAGCGGGATGGTGGGTGTAGTGCTTTATGTGATAGATCGCCGCGCTCCGAGTACCCCACCAGCTCTGCTAGCTGGCGCACTGTCTTCCTGCTCTCCCCTTATTTATCTGTGGTCCACATTATCATTTCTATTTCTGTTTCCCAGGCTCAGTTCTCGCACCGCTGTGGGCATCCTTCTGCTTCAGCAAGTCACCCCGTCTACCGACGTAACCGTGCCGTGAGTTACTCCCCCCAAAGCTCAGTGCAACTCTGCACTGAGGGTGAGACTCACACCCCCTGTATTTACTGATGTTGTATGCCAGCATAAAGGTATGGTCAAAAAAAGTTGCAGATTTCACTTTCTAGGCTGTATTATATACGACTGTGTGGTATCAATAAGAAACTGCCGTGTTACCGTAGCGAAGAAACAACGCTGGCAACTGTGACATTACTTGTGGAAATACGCATGTGCCCTGTGTTATTGCTGGCTATACGGATGGAGGAATTTGTAAAAAAAGTGTCGAAATCATTGTCCTTATGTATCTAGTCTATAGTAAATATTTGTTGCTTCTGTGTGAAGTTTACATTCTTTAAATATACAGCATGCTGCTTACTTGTAAATATCAGATGCTAAGAGAACACCTTTGTAGAAGTTAGAACATCGCTTTGTATTTGAAGCCTTCTCAATGAGAAACAAGCATACTTCACCTTATGTATGATTTCCAAGATTTCCTGCCTGTCAAATGAGTTCTTTGTACTCAGGTTTGCAATCCATGCATTTGATGTAACATAAGCCCATTATTTAATGCTAAGTAGCATAAATCACCATTCACTTTATAAAAGAGTTGCGTTATAAACCAGCTGTTCAGCAGTAAAATGAGCTTTAGTTGAATTTATAAAGTGGTAAGTTTTTTTCTAATAGTTGTGGTGGGGCAAAGGGGAACTAATTGTTTGAAAAGCTGGTTATCACCCAGCACTGACTTCGATAAGCTATAAGGATAAAACCCCTACAACTTTTTTCCTCAGAATGCCTCTGTGTAAACAGCATAAAAAAGTGTATATAGAATGGAAATAAAACAAACCTAGATTAGATTACTAGTTTAGTAATCTTCCCAAATAAAAATACAGGATTGGAAGAAGAGTTAGGAAAGATCATGGTAAGAAATGCAAGAAACAAATAGGGCATGAATTAATGACATGGAGTCAACTGCTCACAGATAATAAATATGTAGTTTAGGAAACAGAAAACCACACAGATTTCTGATAACTAATGCCTTTTGTAATATCCGCCAAAACGTCCGTCTGGCAAAGTTGTCTAAAGACAAAGTAGTAATTGAGCTAAGTCTTGAGTATAATTTGCATGTGTCAAATAAAAGCGTGATATCTTTTTATGGGACTTGAAATGCTTTCACAATTCAAGTGAGAGAGCGCGTGTTGGGAAAATGTGAGGAGCCGGGAAGAAGGCATATCTTCGGTTGTGTAAGTAGACGTGGCTCCCTGACGCGTCAGCAGATCTGCTTTCATTCATACTAGCTGAAAACCTGACCCCTGGCACTTTCAAACTTTCAGGCAGAGAGTTATTTGAGTAGAAAACAGAATTAATGATTGTGAAGTGTTTGAAGAGACTGAGGAAAAATGTGGTATCACTAATAAATCTCACGCATAATGTGGGGTTAGAGCAGTGCTCTCGTGACAGTGCTGCACATCAAGGATGATTCCCCCAGCCTCAGTGGAACTGAGTTACCTCAGGGTAAAAGAAAAAAGAGATACTGATACATTATGGATTTGAATTTTATTAAGATATGTAAACAACACTAGCCCACTGGGCCATGGTATACTGATCGCTTTTGGGTTCTGTTTTCTTTCTTCTTAAATAGAATAAGAAAATCCTTCTCCATGTTGAGTAACTAATTGCTTTGTGGAAGACAGAGATCCTTACAGTTGCCTCATCACATCATTGCTGTCAAGAGGATTTCTGAGGATTAAAAACTTGTAAGCGGCTTTCAAAAATAAATACAAATAGTGATTTAGATCAGTGGCAACCAAGTAAAAGTTTGAAGTAATACCTTTGAACACACATTAATTACTAGAGTACATGCAAGATGAAGGGAAAAAAAAATCTTCCATTTAAGGACAAAACCAAATCTAATATACTTAGTGGTCTCTTTGCAATATCTGTAATATCTGCAGTTTTGTAAGAAATTACTTTTGATAATGGTGAAGGTGAAAATAGATTACAATATAATGAATGTTGAGCAGTGTGAAAGATAATCTGAGATTTTATATACACATTTACTTTCACAAAAGGGCTTGTACAGTATTAGCTCTTGTAATAGGTCTCCCAAGTTTGTATTTGGGTGAACTGCTGGAGAGAGCGCCCCAGAGCGAGTACTGCATGCATGTGACGGAATACAGCCATTTCCTTACAAAGGGTAGTATGGATTTAACTGAAAAATAAAGCCGTGTTTTGTCTACTCTTAGGAGATAATAGTGCCATTACCTGAGCCTTGCAGCTGGCAGACTTTTCCCATGCAAATTTGAAGAACTCTTACAGTGCTTAATGAATATTTTGTGCTGTGATCAATTATCTTCAGGAAATAGCCATGCTGTAATTGGCAGCCTAAAAGGGAGTTAATTAGGAAGGGACAGCAAGCCTCCTTGGTGGGCAAAGTTAAGGCAGTGGCGTATTTTCTTTGAAGAACACCATTACAAATTTGATCTCACCTTATACCATTTTTAACATGAGAAAAAAATATGAAGGTTTGCGTATGAAAAAGAATAAATTAGATATAACCACATTTTTAGTCTGAAAAATAGCTAATGATTCCATTATGTGAGGAGCAGGCAGTTTCCTATCTAATCCATAGTAGTGTACATACAGCGTTGGATGCGATAGAGCGACTACAAAAATATGATCAAAAAGGGAGTGGTGCATTTCCAGTAGATTTTAGTTTCATTATAGTTTATTGACTGCTGGAGTTTGTCCCATGCAATTCTTCACTGACTGTAGTGTTTTACAAGGAAGTTTGATTTGTCTCAGTATTAAAAGCCACTGTTTAAAACGCTCAGTAATCTGTCTTTGACCATTTCATAGCTTTGGATGATTAATTGTGACATATGTGATGAAATGAAACAAAATAGAAAAATAGTGCCAAAATGCAGCCTATGTTCAGCTTAAACAAGTTACATTGAAAAATAAATAGGATTTAGTATTAAAAGGCTGATGTGGGTTTAATTTGCAGATTTCATGAGGAGTAAGTATTTGTACAAGTCTTTTCGCTTTTATAATGAAGTATCAAATTGGCAGTATTCCAGGCCACTTTCCATAATACATGAAGTTCATTATGCTGCTAAAGCACTTACTCTAATTTGTAGAAGAGAGGAGCAGTAAAAACTCCACCTAAAAATCAGAATGGGGGTGAAGGGAAGGCACTCAAAATAACAAGCTATTTTTTTGATTTTTCATTTTGGATGATGAAGAGATCCCCATTTCTGGAAGGACCACCAGGAAATGTTGAATTACTGTCTTTTAATTTACTTCAGCGAAGTAAAATCAAAACTGGGGTGGTTGTGGTGGTGTTTACTTAGGATAAACCAAATACAACACTGGTCTTTAAAAGTAAACAGTTAAAGAATCAGCTAAAGAGTCTGGATAGCTACTGCTTATTACGTTAAATTCCTAACTCGGTTAAATTAATGCAACAACATCAAGTAGAAAAAAAGTTTGATCACTAAACCATAATCCTGCGGAAGCGTGTGCCTCGCTGAAATTGTCAGGAAGCCACGTGTAAGTAGTTATCCCAGTGGATGTGTGAGAGAGTTGGTCCTCGTGGGCAGCTAGGTAAATGCACTAGTAGTGCAGGAAATAAGAAGCATTTTGCCTATCATGTGAAATGCAGTTCTGATATATTCTGAGGAACTCGTAACGCGGGATTTCTTTTAAAGAAAGGTTTCCTGTTTTGAAAAGTAGCTTGGATCTTACTGGGTGGCAGAGAGTACCTTATTTATTTCTTTCCCAGCTGAATGAAGGAGTTAGCGGCTGAAGAGAAAGCAAAGATGGCTGGCGATTCACAAGCCCACTTCACCTATTCACCAGCCAGAGCATCTGGCTGAGAGCCCTCAGCACGTTAATTAAAAGCTAACTCTGACAAAGGACTGTAGAGCTCTGTAAGGAGGTGCTTGGTGCGCGGGGTGTTGTTGCGGGGGGGAGCAGTGATCAGCCAGAGCAGGGGCCTGAGAGCACGCTCTGGAGGAAGCGGGCCAGGACCTGAGGTCGGTGGGATGCGGCGTGATGCGGCGTACATCCCTGCGGTTTCTTCTTTGCTGCCTGGACTACATGAAGGTATTCCACGTAGTTCGCTTATAAAGACCCCGAATCTTTCCTTTAAGGTTCAGACACCTAGAACTCTGTCAGAAGTTAGAACTCTGTGAAACATGGTGCTATGTACTTATTTGATATTTTTTTTTAAGAGTGGACTCTCTATTGGTCCCAGTTTTTTATTTGAGCGTAGAAGGAAATGCATCTGTGTGCATGTGCATTCAACATGGAGCAAAGCTCTGCAGCCCTGTGGTTGTGGCATCCACTTTGGGATGGGAAGGTTATATTCCTGTACTTGTTTTGAAGCCTGTTTCCAAGTTTAGCATCCAGCTGGTTTTAGATAGGGATATAAAAACAGGCTTTGAGTCAATGCCAGGTCTTCCCCATCCCAGCTGTATGCTTTCCTTTTCTCAGTGGTTTGCCACAACAGAGTAAATCATCAACACGAGTACCTGGAGATACCCCTTCGCATCCTTCACCCTCTCGCTCCTTCCTTCCTTTCTATCCTGAGCCTCCCATCGCTCTGAAACTGCCAGCTGAGACATCCGCCTTCCCGGACCATGGCGTAACACTTGTGGTGTAGCGCCATCAGCAAGAAATTTTATTTGTGGCCGGTTGCATCCTGTCATTATACTCCGAAAAACATCTTTTGCGTATCTGTTGGATATCTAGTAGATAAAGGTCAACCCACAGAGGTTGGGCAGGCGTCAAGTTTTTACAGTGCATTCTGGTCAAACGTGGCTGTGAGTGGTAAGTTTAGATGTTTTCAGTCCTAGATGGCAGCCAAATGTGTGTACGGTTTGGGTTTTGGTTTGTTTTTTAATCTCAGTGTTTGTATGCAGGTGGCCCGATTCTGCTTTAATGACCCGATTATTTCGCTGAGCGTAACTGTAAGTAGTTCAGTCCCTCTTCCCGTAGAAGGGGCAAAAGAGCAAGAAATTGTTAATCTCTTACTCTGGGCTATAATTAAAGACAATTGAACTGCAGATGAGCAATTTCCTTTGAAAATCCTTCTTTTAGAGTTCTAGAAGGCTATTTTAGATATTAGCTCACTTGCAATTTGGATCCAAGGACAAAAATACTCTTTAAGAAATCTCCTGGAAATACTACAAAGACATAGTTATCCAAAATTCCTAAAAAGTTTTACAAGTTTTGGGGAAAAAAAATTGAATCTTTCCTGATTTCATCTTTTTTTCTTCTTCCTGCCTCCCTTACTGAAAAGTAAGATGTGGGGGGAAAAACATGCACTCCTTTTAAGCTTAGAAGATTCCCTTTCAAACTTCAAAATAGCTAAAATAGCTTAAAAATCAAGAAATGCCAGTGTAATTTTCAAATTTGGCAAATAGCCTTTTTTTTCGGGGAAGAAAAAAAGACTTAGAAGTTTTTATATGACTCTCCTGTTTAAGGTAACGAAGTGGCCTTCCCCCAAAACAGATAATTGAAAGTGTCAGATCCATCTGCTACTGAAATATTTTGTTAAGAGAAGCTACATCCTAGAGTAAGAGATCAGCATTTGCATCCTAAGGAAATCTTGGAACCATCAGGATTTCAAATGCGCAGGTCTTTCTCAAAACAGCACAAAAGCCTCACGTGCACTGCTCTATCCAATAATATTTTGGCTGCAACTGCCAAAGGCTAAAAGAGGAGAATGTCATTTGTTTGGCAACTGTTGCCACCAAAGAGAAGTCCGTTGGCTTATGGATTAACAACCAATTGCAACAAAGGCAATAATGTGCCTTGTTGTATCAGCCCAAGGTCAGGTTTGTAGTAATTTAACAATAATCTGTTAATCAATAAGATGAGTGGTTTTACTGGCCGTATACCGAGGAGCCGAAACCAACACAGTGAATGACTTTCATGTTAAAGACTAAACTATTTCTTTCCTTCTACAGTGTTTAGCTAATCTTCAATACCTACAACATTTACATATCCCTTCCTAAATTTTAGTTTACTGATTCAGTTGCCGAAGTCAGACTTAAATTTTTGTATCTGTTCCTACCTCTTGCTTTTATAAAGCATAATACAGCCTGCAGAAAAATATTGTGTGGTATGCGTACAAAGCCTTTTCTAATACAATTAGTCCCATTTCATGAGATCTAAACTTTAATCACACGAGGAGTCATGTTCTGCAGCTGTAATATAACTTCAGGAACAGGCTTTGGTGCTGTATCAAATAATTATGAGCTAAATAAAAATAAAGAACAAAGCACATGCCAAAATGTTTTTTTTTCGTGACTTGAAGGTTGATATGAGTTGTAAAGATTAGGGGGAAAAAAAAAAAGAAAGAAAACCCAGAAAAAGTCAGTACCTTTGCATTGGGCAAAAACAGAGCTGGGGAAATAATATTTATGTTACTGTGCTATTGGGCTTTTTGTCTTCATCTCTCTGTGACCTGTTTGTCAGTTTCAAGAACAACAATTTGAAGTGCTAGAAAGTTCTCAAAAAGTCATTTGCTTTTGCAAGTAGGTAAAAATTGGTGGATAGGTAAAGGAGAGAGCTTGAAGTCAGTGTCCCCTGTCTTTTCTTCTTCCTCCTTCCTAAAGTCTAAGCTCAGCAACTGTCATGTCTGACTTGGCTCATGGGCTGAACAATCTAAATGCTGTATTAGTCAGCTGAGTAGTATAAATTAGCTCTGGTCCAGTTTTTAATTAATAAAGAGAACAATCTGTGGGTATGGAAAGCATAAAATTAGAAAATGGGGGGAAAACTAGAAGTACAGTGGAAAAAAATGAGCTGAGAGTGAACATGGGGTCAAGTGCTGAAGACTATTACACTCCGAAGCACAGTAAATCAGGGGTCATTTTAGAATTACTTTATTATGGAAATGTGAACTTTTGACATTTAATGTGAAATTCCAATATTTATAGACATTTACTTATATAAATAAATTTGGTCACACATTCCTGTGTATTTAACATAGTTAGGAATTACTCTGCGGCACAGGTTATTGTGTACATGACAATAACAAGGAGATTTTTAATTCCAGAGTTTCCTTTCGTATGCCAGCCTGACCCCAGAAAGGAGAGTGAGCTGTCAAACCGTAAAAATAAAGGTTAGTGTGAGTTTTTCCCCACATCACACGCTCCCCTATGAGGACAAACCTTTTCCCTTTCCATGTCCTGCTGTCCCAGTTGGTGTTTGGTGTTGCCTTCCCCCCATCCTCTTCATGGTTCTCCTTCCTCTTTCCATGCTCCTGGCTTCCTTGCGCCTCCAGCAGCCATCGCAACTCTCTGCGCTGAACGGATTTATCAACCCGTAAGTGTCAGGAGTGAAGGGCTGTGGGAAGAGCGGGTGGGAAATGGGGTGCTGGGATGGAGAAGAGGGCCCTATGGAGAGGGCTGTGAAGGAGGGGATCTGCCGTAGCTCTTGCATACCGTTGGATCCAGACACTTCATGCCTTAACTCATACGTTATCTGAGGGTTATCGGCATACTGTTCTTTCAGGGGATGCTGGTTTATCTGGGGCTGGATGATATATGGAAAACAGGGTAATTCGTCTTTTATCGGTTACAACCCATCCAAATACTTACTGCAGAAGATCAGACTAGAAGATAATAATAATAATTTAAGTCTTTCCAGTGCTAAAATCTATTATGTGTTGGGTTCAGTGCCTTTTTAGCTGGAAGATGATCATTTGTAACGTTTAGAAACTCTCTTATGTTTTGCCATTGGCTGCCTGTGACCTTTAGCATATGTCAAGCATATGGTGAATTTCTGAATGCTTAAGTTGTAGCAGCAAGGTGTTATATTCCTATTATTTAGTTGTTTTTAACTCTCAGTTTTGGCACGAGAGCACTGTAGATGGGTCATTTTCTATTCATTTAACTTATTAGGAAAAATAAATCTTCCCTTGTTGATTTGTTGATGTATTCACTTTGTTTCTGCAACAGCAGCAGTAGATCTGGTAACAATAGGACATTTGAAAGCAGGAAACATTACTTGCTACTCAAAGAAAGGAAAAATCCCTCCCATTTCTAAGTAATTTGATATAACAAGGCTTGTAAAATACTTTATACATACAATCATTGCAAGGTAAAAATCTCGTATTATTTTCTCTTTCATGCAGTGTGCTGTACTAGATCATAATTTCCAAATGTTTCCACTGCCGTTGGGTGACATGCTTTGGTTGACTGTTCGAGGTACATCAAGCCTGACTGTGAGACTGTGCTTTAGCACTTTATTTGGGACTGTAACTATTCAACTCTGAGAGCAGGCTCTGGGAGACCCAAGGCAGACACTCAGCAATGAGGCACTGAAAGTTAAATGTAGAAAAAAAAACCAAGAAGAATGAAAAAAACAATTTGACTTAATAATTTCAGGGGGTTCAAACAAACAGTGACCCTCTTGGTTGTAGGTGTTGGGTTTTTTTTTAATATATAAAACTTATCCATTGATTCACCTAACCTAACTATTCCTCATAATTTTTCTCCTTATGTTCTGTGGCTACAATAATGTTGATGACCTGCTAATTTATTCCTTGTGTTCTTTACGAATTTGCCAAAAATTGTCCTCAAATGAGGGCAGTCAAACGAGAGTGTTTTCACATCTCTCTTAAGTACCCTGCATGTGTTCTGCTTTAAAAAAAAAAAAAAAAAAAGACTTTATTTTATGGTTTTTTTGTTTTTTTTTTTAAGCCCACAGAGCTGTGAGGCTTACCATAATTTACAGAAAGCTTTATAACTGGGAGTGTGGGGGTGGAGAAAGAAAGGGAAAAAAAATAAGCCAAGGGAAGGTAAGGAGGTCTTTGAATGAAATAAAGAAAAAGAGGCTATGCCAACTCTTCTCTAATAATGCTAGGAGAAGGAGACAGAGAAGTGCTAACAACATATTTCCCAGGTTTCACCAAAGTAAAATTAGAAACAATCTTGGCAGTGGGTGAGCAGAGAAATTGTCATGTTGATACCCTTCAGTTTTAATATTCTTGTCTATAAATGGAATTAACACCTTTAATTTCATTAAAACATTAAAGTCAAGAATAGGTTTTTGTCACACATCTTCTGATAAAATGTTGAATAGAAAAGAAAAGATCAAAGGGCTGTTAATTAGACCAAGAAATGTGTCCTGTGCGGAGAAATATGTGAAGTTTTTCTAGAAAACACATAAATAAATAAGTGTGACTAAATAGTAGTCTGTTATTGACCTTTAGTTTGAGATGGCTGATGTATGATGAGTTGTACTGGTTCTGCTTGGTTTTTGTCAGTAAGATACCAGACTGGAACACCATTTTAATTTTAATGCTAATTTTACTAGGGAAGAATGTATCCCATCAGCTATCCTCCCAAACAAAAGCAGCTATTACTTTTGAAAGTAGTGGAAATCCTGATAGTCAGGGCTAACACAGAATTACAGAAAATTACATTTTCTTCTAAGGAAAGGTTTAGAGACTTTTGAAAAAAATATACTTTGCAGTAATTTTTGTCACACTGCACTTATAAATTCAAGTTTCCCTCATTGCTGTGGGACCCAAATGTATTGTCTGAGAGGGAAGGAAAAAATGTAAGTCACTTTCAGTAGCTTTTCATGGGTAATAAAGCTTTGCATTAACACTGAGCATCTTACCACAAGAAGCAAGAGCTAAAAACTTCAGTGACTTTGTACTTTGCAATTAACCCATTGAGGCATCTAAAAGTGAAATCGTCCCAATTTCAATGGAGTGAAATAGGGATCTTTAGTAACTCCAAAAGCTAATGCCTTGCCCAAGCAAGTCAAAGTCTAACATGTGGGACATGGGTTTGCATGTTTTAGCCAAATGTGCCCCTAGAAGAGGAGAATTCCTACCACCCTTTCTGGTGGCTAACAGCCTGTTGTTCTGGAGGCACCAGAGAGAGGTTTTAGCAGCTCCAGTGGAATCATTCCAGATGCGGTGGAAATGAGATCACGTTCTGGGCCGGCTTTTATAGCTCTGGTGAGGTACAAGATTGCAAAACTTACACAAGAGACTGTGCCAGCTCAAGAAAGCTGTTGTGTTGGGGTTTTTTTTACAATGAGAAGTTGTCTACTTAGAGTTTGCTTATGCCAGGCCATAGTCCTTCACCATTTGCAGGGAAACCTGTCCTTCCCTAGTAACTCCCAGTGACATCCTCTCATCCCCAAGTTCACTCCCGGCGGTGTCTTTCCAGCTGTGCAACGGGTGACCCAGTATGCTCAGAAGCCAAGCGTCACCGTTTTGGCTCTATGCACAGCAATGCAGCCTCTCTGTACTAGGGACACAAAGATGGGGTGACAGGAAAAATACTGGTTTTCTTTGGAGGAACCAAGAACAGCTTGATTGACTCACTGCTGGTTCACCAGCAGGCTGTGAACATTTGTGGCTGTTTTCTTTCCCACCATGACACAATTTCTCTACTCAACATTGTCTGTGGAGGTCTATATGTAGTTTTCTTTTTATGATTGGCAGAGCATACTTAAAATTCATTTAGCACGTTTTTAGCCTAAAATGACATTTTAAAGGTAAGTAATAAAACTGATGCGGGCTGGAGTTTTAGTTTATGGGGAAAGGAATCACTCTATGGGATTGAAAAAGGTGAAAACCTACGGGGTTTAAGTTCTGAAGCCACAAGCAAGGACATTATTATTCATTGGAGGTCATTTTTTCAACCCAGAAAGCACTAGGTTTTTTTATGAACTGAAAACCACAGTCCATGTATATTTTATTATAGCCTAAAAAATGCTTTTAAGAAAAGGGCAACACCTCTACTTATCCGCTGTGAGAGCTTTTTTGTTAGAGCATAAGGGCCTGATTCTGTTCCACAGCTATCTTGAAAGGGTAGGGAATTAAATCAGCCAACTACTCATGGGGTAAGTTACTCATGGCATAAAGACAGACCCAGGCTCTGAGGTATGTGGCCACCAATAGCAGCCGTCATGGGACAGTTCCAGGAATAATAGTGGTAGCCATTTAAATAAGTGTAAGTGGAAAATTGTCCTCCGTTTTTACAATTTCTGTCCCTCAGATGTCTGCATTTAATAATCACATTCTAGTATTCTCATTATTACTCATGAAAATAGTACAACTTTCTGGTCTGCTGAGAATGCAAGTGGGGCAATTACTTAGATAAAGACATCTTGACATTTTCCTGGGACAAACTGTCTTTTGACAGTACAGAAAATGCAGGAAATCCTCACTCCTGACAAGCCCAAGAAAAACGTGAGATTTTACCAGTTTCTCTAAAAAAATTATGTATATATTTGATTTTTCTTTTTCTCCAGCCCTGCTGTAATTGACACCAAATGTTCCTGGCAGCAACTGCCTTCCAATTGGTTACTGCATCTCTACCATGCAAATTGAAAACTACACTTCTCTCAAACTGTTTTAGTATGAGGGAAAGAATTTTGAAAATGGCTTTATTTTGATTCTTAAAGGCTGCTGATGCATGTCATTTTGACTTGTAACCACTTTATGAAAAAAAGATATAGTTGCAAAACAGAATACGTTTTCAGACGACCAAAGGAAAAGACTATTTTTAATAAATTACACATTACTAGAGCTCTTAACAATGCTGATTACAAGAAAGGGTAAATAAACCACAACGAAAAACCTTACAAATACATAATCCCACCTTAAAAATACATTTGCCCCTAGTAATTAAATTCTTGACCTCTGCAACGAAATCACAGGGAACGCACCTCAGTGAAAATTTAAGGACCTTGACATTTG
This sequence comes from Chionis minor, assembly GCA_013398295.1. NCBI lineage: Eukaryota > Metazoa > Chordata > Aves > Charadriiformes > Chionidae > Chionis > Chionis minor. The sequence goes on along the minus strand of VZSF01008272.1, from coordinate 1,842,045 downwards.
CCTAGTGTATAACCACATAATGTCCCAGAAGTACTGAACAGGCATGCCAATGTCTCATTGCATATATCACAGTAAGGCATTTCAACACAGCTAGTCCAGGCCTTGAAAACAAATAAATCAGTTAAAGATGAACAATTTCTGTAATATCTTTTTTCTTTGTTTTGTTCATTACAATTATTTTAAAGGTTGAGGTAATATATTTAACTATTTTTTTTAAAAAAAAAAAAAGGAAAGACTTATTTCTCAAGCCTGAGTATCATCTTAGTTTAGTGTAAAAAGCAAGCAATTCTCTCCCACTGAGGGAGATGTTGGTGTCTTATCTACTGTGTAAATCAGTCAAAGCAATTGTGCTATCTTGTCTGCACTAACTGATGGCTGGCTTTGGATATTTTTGGGGTTTTTAAAGTTTGTTTCTCTTCATGTGAGAAAAAATTTATACAATATTGATAAATCAAAAAAAAATTGTTAGGTCTCTTGCACTGTTGTTACTATATACATAGCTGGAATTAAGGGATATGGTACCTGACGTGCTTATGAGATTCCTGCGTCAGCTTCTGAGATGAACCTGTACCTGTCCATACCTTCATTTCAGATCAGTCCTCCTTAGCTATATCTGGATTGTGGGACTCTGGGTACCTACGACTACAGATGGGCAACAAACCAACGTCAGCTTTCTTCTTCCTCCCCATATATTGTTTCCATGCAAAGCTGAACAGTCCTGGAGACTGTAGTGTAGGCTTGGAGAGTGTTGGAAATTTGTGAGATCAGGACTTTTAATATCCTTTATGTGCGGATTAGACAGATTAGGCATAGCCTTTGCTTCCAGTTCTCCTTAGGGGGTATGAGTATACCCCTTCTGATGGAGTCTTGCTCTTCATCATCTGAAAATATTTTGCAGCATCAGAGGTTCTCAGCAACATGGTACTTTCATGGTGTACCAAAGTAATGTGATTGACAGAAAACAGCTGGAAGACATTTGAAATAGTAAGGACTCCCCTGATCTGGATTTTCTTAAATTTGTCTACCCCACATGCAGAATACATTGCCAGAGAGAGCTCCTCTGCTAATTGCCAAGGCTCCTCATACCAGATTTAGGGAATATGTTGGAGGAAATGCCCTGCAAACAGGTATGAGGCGCACATAGTGAATCCAGTCTTACCTGAAGGATCGCTAGAGCCAAGAGAGAGCCCCTGATATCCTTCCTGCCTACCTGCTGCACTGACCACTGCTCAGTAGGTGAAAGCATCTAGTCTTTCATTTCTGAGTGAAAGTCTCTTTCCTCTCAGCACTCCATGAGACAACTCTGGATATTTTTTTTCCCCGCTGGTTTGATTGAAACAGATACCTGACATACTGCAGGGATTTTAGACTTACTGGATTAGTGGCTAGACTGCGTGTTGGTTAATTTTCTGCTTGACTGAATCCATTATTGAACTAGATACATCCCAGATTTTATTTGCGTTCTGTGATAATATAGAAATTTGTTTTCCACAAGGAACTCTATAGTCTCTGTAATAATTGTGGATAATGTGACCTAGTTATTGGATATTAATGTCATTACTGAACAAGGCTGGCTTTGGTTTCTAGTTAAACTAATTAGGAATAGTTTCTCTTGTCGCTTTCTAGCTGGTGATGAGCAAAAATAGACAAAAAAGACTAAAAAAAGTCTTCAGCTTAGACTTTGAAGGCACCGTATGTATTCCTTGATCTCCACTTGGTCTCTACTCCCACTAGCAAAGTGTTCAGGCACAGCTCAGCTTTCTACTACCGTTTGGAAAGGTCCCAGCTATGGATACAGCTGTTACATTAAATAATTCTTCTATCGTGGCGTTGAAGTGTAAAGTGATATTAGGACAGGAAGAAGGCATGGATTATTTGCATCTGATCAGATGGTTAGGTGTACATTTTTCCTTTTTTGTTTTTTAAACCTTGAAACATCATTTACTTTTTCAGACACAAGCATTACAAATGTATGCTATTTTCACCTATTACTTTAACTTCCTTTAGAAAACATTAATCCTTCTCTTTCCCAGCACCTGTGGGCAAAACTCCTTTAAAATGGCTTTGTGAAACATCAAAACGTGTTCTCTCCTTCTAAGTCACTATCTCAGTTATGGCAAGCTAAGGAGGAATGCAAAGCAGAAGCCTTGAAGTCCATGGGCACTTCTGCCTTGAAATACAGAAAAACAAAGTGACAGTACAAGATGCTTTTGCAGCTGTACATGGTTGCAGGTCTTTCCTGGGTTGGGGAGCTTATGGTGGCCTTTGTGTGTCCGAATCGTTAGGACTCAAGGTTCATGGAGCAATTAATTGTATGAATGGCTCTTTACATTTAAGTTCTTGTAGCTTCTATGTAGCTTCTCCATACTGTGGAGAGAAAAGACAAGTGAACATACCACATCTGTAAGATGTTGTAACAAAGGATTTCAGAAGGGGGACGGTTTGCTTTGGAACAAATATTGGCCATCGCTTTCAGTCAACAGTTATATGTTAATTGCTCTCTTTTGTTTTGAATCCCCAAAGCAATAAAAATTTCCACAGTGCATAAAAAGCACCTGCAGCAGTACCATTTTACCTACATAGCTTGCCAAAGGAAAAGAAGGCCTTTGGTTGAATTATTATTTTTTTCAAAATAGGGAATTAACAATTAGTTCTGTTTTCCAAGGAATTAGTTTACAGGTATTTCTGTAGTCAATGAAAAAATACTAGCGGTGGCTGCATTCCATCCGATTGTATCTGAATCTGAGCTATGGAAGTGAAAGGTTCAGCAATCTATTGTAACATCAATCCATAACACGTTTGACACACTGTGCTGTAATTTGTATATGAATTGGTTGGCTTGTCTCCATCAAGGTTATTATAATAAAAACTTTCAACAGTTTCATACTTACACAGTTAACATTTTCGCAAGCTCATCTCTGAAAGTTAGACACCCCTTTTATATTGAAAATCAGCCTCTGAAAATTCATTTCTAGCTGAGAAGTGAACTTAAGTACAGGATTTTTAATATTCTGAAGCCACCTGATTTTCAGATCTTGTGTCTGGTCATTGCTATAATGTAAGACAAGGTTATTTTAAAATTTCTATCTGGCACTTCTGTTTCACAATATTCACATTCTTTCTATAATGTTTATTAAACCACAGTACAAATGAAACAAAATTATAGAACAAGTTTTTATCAGAATAAAAGATCTCATAGAAATTACAAAGTATCATAGGAAGGTATAGTTTTAACATTTTCAGTACAAGAAAAAATTAATAATCCATTTTGATTTCTTGATTTGTTTCAATGATATAAAAAATTTCTTATGATAAGAAATGATTAATTTTAATTTAGGTTTAGTTACATTTACATTTAGGTATAAATCATGAACTATGTAATTTGAATGAGTTATTAATTTTTTAAAAATTATGTATTTTGATTGTTCTGACAAACTTTCACAATTTGTATTCTGAAGAATTTTTAATTTTGACAAGTTTCTGTGCAACATCAAAACTAGTTTGAGCATGAAATTCCCATTAAGTCTGTGTCTTTCACATTATTATGAAATTGTTAGAAATATTTAATTTATTCAGATGTTCAGTGGAGTTTTTTGATCTTCCAACTATGAGTTTTCATGAGTTAGAGAATAATTTTTCAGTTTGTACTCCTTGACCTTTTTTGTATTTCAAAATTTACATTTATAATTCTGATCTTCAGTTTTATATTCTCTGTAACACAGGCTCAAACAAAATTTTGTGGTTATCTTTCCATCACAAATTTTAAGATACACTCTCTATGCAGTGAAGCTACTTATAGCAGAGTGATTATCAGGAGTTAACAACGATATGTCTTAATACAAATATTGGGTTCAGTTATGTAACTCTTCCATAGTTACTGATGGTTTTATTCATTCAAGAAGCATTTCTAAATTCATCACTCAGAAAAAAATTATGCTGACTTTTTTCCCCCTCCGACACAGCGCATAAAGTTGTCTTTATCAGGTCTCCTCAAAAAACAGAGCAGACTGCCCATTTATCAAATTTCCCAGTAAGCCCTTCCGTGCTTCCATTCTTAACAGCTCTCTTAAACACGATGAGCTTCCCAAATGATTAAAACTTCGCAAAACCATCTCATCATCCTTTTCCCATTTCTTTTGCCATGATAGCTATAAAAAAAAAGAGTGAGTAAATAGCAACGGTTTTATGGCTGTAATTACTACCTACCAGGCTGTTCATAATAATTTTGTTGCTTTTATTGCTCCCTTCTTGGGCTTATTGAAGCCACCTTTTTCCCTGTTGTAAGTTCGCTTTCTGGCAGATGATAGGAGCTTTCCTGGCATGCATTCAGGAGGCCAGAACTTTCTGTTTGTTTCTAATTTCTAAGAAAAAAATAAATATTTTTAGAGATTTCTGGGAGTACAGATTTGGGATTAATTTCTTTGAAATTAATTTATGTATTTATTTAAGGCAGGGAGTATTACTATTTCTATGCAGTTCTGCTTTTGGATATTTTCGTTGATGTGAAGGCGTCAACTTGGAAGATTAAAATTAAGTGTGTATTTAAGTGCTTTGTTGGATTAGAAGCTTTGGTCAACTGCTAGAAGTGTATTCCGCTGGCTTTGTTAGAAAAATTACTAGAACATATAAAACTGCAATTTTTTTAGGTTGAAAATTATGTCAGTGCATTAACAAGCACAGCTTGGTTCTTTTCTTTCTGTTGTAATACTGTTATTAAGGGCTGGAGAGAGGGAGGAATGGTCAAATTTACAATCTGGACACTAATGCCTTTTAAATACAATAGCTGAACCCTCTAAACTCCAGGCTGATTTTATTAAAGGACTGTAGCAGGATGTAAAAATCAACACATTAAACTATTCTAGTTTCTGGTGGAAAAAATTATATTTTGTGGATATGCAGCCAGAGTTTTATTCTGGTTTGCATTATACTCTTTTAGTGAAAGCAAGAGCATATCATTAGATCCAGGTAATACTTTCTTACTTAATCTGTAGGCAGAGCTCTGCCTTGTTAACTCTCTACCCATGAAAAATTCAGAGCAGCGTTTCGGTATTGTGTATTTCTTGGTAAGTATACGCTGTCATATTCTCCCAGCTTCAGGGAGATTCTCCTGAACAGGCTGCATATAAACAGCACAAAATGCCTCTTATCCTCTTCGGAGTTGCACAGATCAAAAAAGAGACAAAGAGAGTTCAAGAATGCAGAGATATTTCAGCATATTTATTCACGTTGTTAGGTATATGATTTTTGTTAGTGGTTTTTTGTTATTTTGTTTGGGTTTTTTTTTAAGGTGTTAAGGTAATCAAAGTCAACTCACCTACTGAATGGTTCAAGTACAAATTAAGTGTTGGTGTATCTTGTCAGAGTTGGTATTCCTGAACATTAAAAAAGCAGTAATCTTTCAAGGGCAGCCATTAGGGCCAATTACTGCAAGCATTTCAATTCTTTTGTGAGAGCGTGGTGTTGGACAGAAATAGCAAGTACAAGATTACAGCGAGTGGGACTAAGTAAGCAGGAGTTCTAGCAAGGAGGAAAAACCTGAGGTTCACGTCCTAAGCACTACTTAGAGAGAGAAGTTGATTTTGTGCAGACTGGGTGGAAGAAACTGCAAGGGAAATTCGGAAGAGCAAACTGGCAAGTTGCCAGAATAACTGTGTGGGTTGCCGGTTCCCGCAGTCATCTGGGCCATTGCTTGGTGGGAGCTCCTGGTCCACGGAGCCTGCAGGACATCTCCTCTCTATCTAGTGGAAAGCCCAGGCATGAGGCTGGACATCACTTACTCGTTGTTGTTGTTGTTGTTGTTGTTGTTGTAGAGAAAGCTGAGGTAGATTGATGTAGCTGCATAAAAGGCTGATCCAAAAGTCCTTTTTTTTCTTTTTTTTTTTTGAGGATTTTTCTCTGATACTGGTGCCATCCATCTAAAAGCAGACATTACAGCTCCCCTTGCTCATCATATGTCGATGACCGTCTGTTTAAGAAGCGGCATCCATTTGCGCAGCGGTTTTGCAGGGTTGGGGTCATTAAACATTTTCAAGACAAGTTTTGGGAGCTGGAGGAAAAGGGAGGCAGAGCGGCATTTTTCCTGGTTACTTGTTCTATAAACTGAACTCAAAATGAATGTGTACTTTCATGCTTTATGCCTTGCCCATTACTAAGGGTTGCAAGGATTCAATAAGAGGAACTCAGTTAATAATTGTGCAATCCTGACATTGGATTGCAATGACACCGCTGAGGCTGAAATTAGAGGTAGGTAAGTGGAATTTACCCACCTCTGCTTTTTGGCTCCTTTTCCAATAGAAAGAAAAAGGAATTGCTTTTGGTTTTGCTTCTCAACACTTCTGAGAATGAGGGGGAAAAAAAAGGTAGAATTGTAAATTTGAAGCTTTCTTTTCATAGAAGGTCATTTTTCTTGCATGAAAAATTTCAGCTGTTGTCACTTTATGCCTTAAAAATCTGATCTGACTTGTCCCATGCTTCCTTTGGACTAGATGTAATAACTAATTTATAGAGAAAACTGAAAACTCGCATCTCAAAGCATTAAAAAATATTTTAGAGGTAGATTAACACTCAGTGTGTTTAATCAAAATGCTTAGACAATGAGAATAATTTTATTCAGTGCAATTTTCTTTAACTGTGTTGGCACTAAGGGAAAAAAAACGTTCAGAAGTATGAAGATCTGTTCATACCTAATATTAAAAGTCAATTTTAATGAAAGCGTATCAGGCTACATACTCAGCTGAGCCTGTTCAGCTAATAATGTTACAGAAAACTTCAGGGAAAAACCCGAGTCTGCGTAGCTGGCTGTCTCTGGAATGTACCTGAGATCATCCAAAGATATTTCTTTGGGGAAATCTGTTATTGGGGCAAATGTAATTGAACTGCTGCCAAGTGTGTGGATTGGCCACAAGTAGTTCTTGAGCAGGATAATCCAGGGACGCTGGCTGTTTGCAGAATGCTACAGTGAAGGGAACTGAGTCTTCAGTGACATGTTTTAAGGTTCCAGGCAGGGAAAATGGGAACATTTTGTGTTAAAAAAATTGGTTAGGGCTTGTAATTGTGAATTTGGCAACGCTGTGTTGCACCTATGTGAGCAACAGCAACAGATCTTGGTGTTCAGGTGAATCAGTTCGCACCTAAAATAGGAGCTTTATTAAACTTCCACCAAAATGGACATTTTTCTAACCTTAATGCTGTATAAAACTGATTTTCTTTTTTTCTTTTTTCTTTTTTTCTTTTTTTTTTTTTTTCTTTTTCCCCCGGGGATCTGTTATTTCTGTTTTTAAAAAAGGTCAGAAATCTAAATGCTACTGTAGCATGAGAAAGGAAAGTTTTTGGACATATTTCTAACGCATAGACACACAGACAAAGGACACAGTGGAAAGCTTGCAAGGAAGGTCACTCATGTGATTCCATACAGTTTTGCATTCTCAAGATGATTACATATTTTGGACAAGGTTAACATAAACATCTAGTCATTTGCATTGTTATTCAAGCCGAAACTCTGACCGTTTGTGTTTTTTTCATCAGATCTGTTCTTCTTGAAGTTTCCAACCCCATTAATTACAGCCAGACATTTGCTTTTTGCATAGCACTTGATATAATGAGATATAATCCCCAACTGGGCACTTGTAAAGAGTAATTGCACATTTGCAAGATACTGCAAGATTTATAGTAGCATCTCCTAATATCTTGCAATACGAATAACTCTATCTTACTGTGAGAGGTAAATTGGCACAATCACACGATATGGCAAAGTTTTGCAAAATGTCTTATGTTATCTCCCATGAAAACTATGAAGTTATTGCCTGTCACTTTTGTGTGTTTATTACTGATTATTCTGCCAGGCTGTATTTCAAATCTGCTGCTTGTGAACATGAACAAATCCAGACTAAACAGGATACAGTTAGAGATGAAATACTGTGTTTGCTGAGATATCAGCATAGAGACCTCAGCAATTTTTTAAACAGGAAAATTGAATTATGGGTGCCAAGGGCTGAGAAGTCAGAAGTAAATGTAGTAATATAACCTACATTTCAAGAGGAAAAAGGGTTGTGCTGAAGATAATGATCCTTCAGAATTTGAAAATTATGCATCTTTCTGCAAATATGAGAAGAGTCTTCCTCTCCATTCCCATTTATGTCTTTGCCAGAAGTTGAGGCTTCATGTAGCTGCCAGGAATCAAATATGTCCATAAATGTCTTTCACTCGGTTACAGCAGACTGCTGCCATCTGCTTCTGAAGTCCTTTAGCCACCTGTGCCTAAATAGTATTATTATTGCCGCGTGTATTCCCATCATCACCACAGCCACTGCCTTCCATCCGCTGGGTTCAAAAGAACCTGTTGGCCATTTCACACCTTCTAAAACTTCTCATTAGCAGGCAGAGAATTGCATTCGTTGGCACTTAAACCTTATGAGATACCTAGTGAGCCCAGAAAACTATTGCAAACTATTGCCTGGCTGTACCACAAACAGCACTGGGGGCAGCCGGTGTCCGTAGGTGGTAGCAAAGTTAAAAAGTGTATATGCTGTTCTGGTTTACAGGGACGAGAGTACCTCTTTGGTTATCCACAACACTCCACAGCCAAAAAACCACCGCTAGCTCATGCAGAAGGGGGGGTTACATGACTTTATCTGCAGTTACTCTGCATCTTTGTTTTTCTCTGTTATTGCTATTCCGTGGCAAAGTCATGCTCCGTATTCAGTAGCTGGGTGCCAGTCTCATATCTTTATTTAATATTGCACTTGTCCCATTTGCTTCACTTGTCCTTTTGCCCTAGGGGGAGAAAGAAAGGTTAGTCGCATCCCACACCTCATCCCCTCCTATGTGTGGGCGCCACAGCTCGTCTTCCAGCCCTTCTTGCCGCCAGGATGCAGCCCGCACACTTTAGGAGGGATCTGCTGCCCTTTTCCCACCAATTCCACTCAGAGATGCCATTGTACTTGAGAGGAATTTTGAAGCATTCACAGCTTACTTATTTGGGAAAAGAAGTCATCTGGTAGAATGAGAAAACTCATGCACTCTGTGATATGACTGTAAATAACTGCACTTAAAATGAAATCAAAGCCCGTATCTTGGGACAAGTATGCCAGCTTCCAGGAGAAGATGGAATTTTTTCATGGCAGACTTATCACTGGTTTCCTAAATGAACCAAGATAAACAGAATAAACTCTTTCATGTGGTTGCTGTGATTAAAGCAAGGTCCTCAAGTTGGCAGCCTATCATGGGGGGGTTCAAAGTGGAAATGGGAGCTGGCTTCTTTCTTTCTTTCAGAGAATCCCACTGCTATTTGTACGTAGTCTATCTTGGTGACTGGCATCCGCGGGAATACATGCCAGCTGTGGGCTTGGAAATCTCATGGCAGTAATCGGGAGTGCACTGGTCCTTATGGCAGGCATCAAATGGGCTATTGCCAGGTCTTTGAACTACAAAAATAAATAGAGAATAGAACTGCATTGTATTGGCGAAGCCTGAGGCCCAGTCGTCTGTCTTGGAGCATGCTCTGGTGAGAGTGTTTGACTTGGATTTTGTCCATCACATGTGGTAGCTGCAAGAGTGGAAGAACAGAACAATGTTAGACGGTACATTTAATAGCGTGCTGGCTTAGCAGCCCTCAGGAAACTGTTACTCCCATTTTCTCTCCAAGGACTCGGAGCTCTACCCTCAATGCTGAGCTTCTGTGGAAGTGGATGTGTACATCAGATATTGCACCCCTAAGTGTGTGTGCACCCTGAAGGAAAAAAACCACAACCCCACGCAGCTCTGTAACATGTGCTTATGTCTGGGATAGGACTTGGGTGCAGTTTCATTGCCAGTTCTGACAGCTCTGACTTGGGGGATGCTCTGGGTGAACCCAGAGCAGCAGGAGAGGAGCAGCACGTTCGTTGGTTTTGGCTGGAGCACGTTGTTTTCCTCTGCTTGTTGTGGGCAGCCTGTGGAACAATCTACAATCTATTTTTCATCGCTCGGTTAGGGTTTTGCACCAAAATGGGGTGTCCTGCCACCCCCTCAGTGTGCCACACATCTGCCATGTACCATGTATGTGACATATACATGACACATACCATATTCTGGGAAAGGTGCACCATAGTTTTCCCGCACTGGGCATTACGGAGCACTAAGCGCGTTTCCGTGGCTGGATGAATTTGCTATGGATTATCAGACAGGGTATCTGAAGAAATAAAAAATGACTATGAAAATTTTCTAGTGAAGCAGTATTGTAACTTTTATGTATGACTTTCTTATTTCTTCAGTAGAAGTTTTTTGGGGTTTCTTTGATGCATTAGTTATTTGATGTAACATTGGTGAAAGAAGGGAGAAGAGAACGTAAGAAAGGATGAATTCTCTAGGACAATCAATTTGTTTTGTGTCACTTTGGGAATGCAAAGAAGCCGTGAACTCAGTTCCTGACTATTCCAAGTTATCAGAATGGCACAAATCACTGGAAATGCTGCTTTGCATTCTGAATTACTGGAACGTAATTCAGAGTAACTACATTCAAATTTGAGGTACACTTCCAGCATTTTTTTTTAAATGGTCAGACTAAGTTCTGAAAGGGAAACATGTATTGGAGTGAAAATTTTGTGAGTTCTCAAGCAAAAGCTTTATGAAATTAAAGCTATTTTATTTAGCTTTAAGGCAGTGACATTTTGTTTATCATAAAAATTCGTTTGTTGAGAACTTGCTGGCTCCGTTACTGCCCAGAAGCAATGTGGGAAATGTCTGAAAGAGATGCAGTGTGTAATACACGGATATGAGATGAAGCTCTCCCTGTTGCCCAGTCTGTGGTGGTGGCCAAGTCAGTGGCCAGCCACAGAGCAGGGGCAGAGGCAGCTGCTGCAGCCGGGGTCTTCCCAGCTTTCTCCCGAGGAAGGACACAGCAGCGTATGCTTTCAGAATGCTAATTAGAAAATAAAAAGGAGGATGCTGCAGGCTTCGTTGAAAGAAATTAGGGAGGAGAGGCATGGCTTATGATGATGCTTGTTCAGCAGAGTGTCTGACTGCTCTGAACAATATGCGATCCATAGCGCAGTAAAAACATTTAATTAACTTAGCAAAATGTGGGTTGTTGTTTTTTTTCTGGTGAATGCCAGGGATTGTGTCATTCCACTTATTTTTATCAGCGAGCTTTAAGAAGAAGTAGTAACTCTGTCTTTACTCAGCTCTGTGACATTAGAAAAAGTTTATTTTTGTCTGACATAGCTGATGCTTTCTATTTCATGTTTGCAATAGCAGTTCACTGGGCAAGGTTTTTGCATTTAGATTAAAGGCATGTTGATCACTTCAAATTAAGATAGCATTTACCTAAGTGCTTCTCTGAATGGAAGTGGTAACTCACCCTTACTTATGGTCCACATGCTTATTATCCTGCTGTGCTTTGTTTCTCTGCTGTAGTTTCTCTCTGAGGTACAATGGCAATAGAAATACATAGGAAAAAACACATAAGAAAACCAACCTTTTTGTGATTTCTCTCCTAACTAAAACCAGGAAGTACTGAAAATATCACATGTATGAGGTGGTGGTGGAAAGCCTGATTCTTAGAACAAATCACTGGTATGTGACTGAACAGAGCAACTTTTGGGATTTTCTCTGCAATGCAATTTGAATCTTCCGTTGTTCACCCTTTTTTCACATATAGAAAAACTACATAAAGACTGTGAGCTGCCAGCAGAATACTCATTATCTGAACTTCTGTAACTGACAGGGGTTATACTTCTTTTTTCTCATTTTCTTTGTACATAACAAATACCCTCTCCTTGTTTGAGTACGTGAGGTGAATGAACAGAAGACATGAACCTTCAAAATCAGGCTCACAAACAGATCTTGAATGACAGAGCTGTGTAAATCCTTCCTCAAGAAGGTAAACTTATGTGGCTAATACGATGTATAGCTTCGTTTCTGGTAATTTGCTATGCTATTTAAATGGTTAAACTCAGACTGCAGTATCAGGCTGGTGGCTTGCTGCTGAAATGCTCTGATGCTTCCTTCTTTATTCTGAGACGGATCACAAGAACTGCCTCAGAGCATTTTGGTGGAAAGGAGCTTGGTTTTGAAAAGCCTGGTAATAGAAAGACTCCAGGGCTGTCAATGTTTCTAATTTTTCAAGAAATGTTTTTCAAAAAAGCTTTTTTTTTTCCTTCTTTAAATGCCCTCAAATATTTTCGCTTCTTACAAAATCCAGAAAAATATTTCTGAACTGAACATTCTTAAACTCCTTTTAAAGCTTACAATCTACAGATGCAATATCCATCTCCATTGTTTTGACTTGCACAAGGGTTTTTTTAAAAACTCTTTACCCTCAAAAACTTAGAACAGTGGGTTGTTTGTTTTTTTGTTGTAGTCATACCGATGTGTCTTTCATGTATCTAAGTGTTTAAAGTAGGCGAACCCATCTTTTTTTCTTGGCTTGTAGCTCTTTCAAGTGCTCCATAAACAATATGTAATTTTTTTTGCCATCTGTATGTCCTTTTTTTCTGGTTATTCCACTATGTTAGCTGGTCCAGACATTTCTTCTGTCCTTTTGGTTTCTGAGTGACCACTTGGATTAGTTAATAATACTCAGCTTCACAGAAAGAGTAATTCTAGAGTAATCACTGTGCCTAACTGGAAGAAGTTAAAATCACGTGGCACGTCTGCCTTTGCACACAAGAGTACAATGTCACTGTGCAGCATCTTTGGCAAATACAAGTAGGCTGCCTAAGTTTGAAAATCTTTTCTTTAATCCACGTGAGAAAGAATGTGGTTCCATTATTTCATTTTAAGCAGCAGGCGGTTGTTTGTAATCATAAGATGATCTGATTTGCCTGATGTTTTACATTTAATTCCCATCAGTGCAATAGACAGTGAAGAATAAAGGCTGGACTAGAATGATAGCATCCAACCTGTTCTTGTTCCAGGATGAAGGAATTTTTAGAGTAAATTTGAAGAGAGAATGTAATTAAACACATCAAAACTTACCTGGTTAAAACCTTAAATATAGATATATTATTTGCCATGATACTAATCACAAATCTATTGCTCATGGAGTCTGTCTATATTTATATTTTCTTAGGAATACATGTTCTATATAATTAAATAACCCAAAATATACATCCTGGAACTCATAGGAGACTTGTTAGTTCAAAGACCACTACAGAGCCAGCATGCATGCTTTGTTGTTTCATGTTTTTCAATTTTATGCAATGAAAATTAATAACTGAGAATAAATTAAGTTACTAATAAATCTTCAAAGCTTCTTCACTATTCTGATTTTAATTATCTAATTGATAATTGTGCAGATCAAAGATTCCCCTGGTACTGATCTAGTTTCAACAAATTAATGCTAGAGCCAGATACGCATTTGTGTATAGAAGAACTAAAGACTTGTTTAAAAATGGATGCAAAAAAGATTTACATTACATTTTTAATCTTTTCCCTATATCTTGTTATTAACAGTATAGTGAAAATATTCATAACTAAAGATAATCTATTCTGCCAGCTACCTGCTCATTTTTTTTACTCATGAAGGGAGAGATTTGTCATTTTCTAATATACTGTAATTAGACAATTTGGGTGAGGAACTGTATCTCATTACCTCAATTTGGGATTAGGAAATGTCCTTTACATAAGATACATTTATGAAACTTTACTAGAGTATTAAAACTCCGCTAACTCAAAAAGGAGGAGATACAGGTAGTGAGGTTGAAAGAATTGTTTGTTAGTCTTAGGAAGCTCAAACAGACGAAGCATTTAAAAATCCTGTTGGGCTTCAGGGATTTGCAGATGTTGAGACAGGAAGAGTTGTGTCCTGTACAAACCTCTTTAAGAGCACATACAAGCCATAAACCATGTTGCAGTTTGAATGTTTAACTTAATGTGCTGTAGAAGATAACACTTAGACATGCATATATTCACATTTGGACACATCGGCTTCCTCTCCAAAAGCGTTATTTATACCGCTCAAGCTGAAAGCATTTCTCTGGCCAGGGAAGACTGCGGACAATGTGTTTAGATGAGGCCAGGGCTCCTGGTGAGGACTAAGCTGGTTTTGCCCTGTTACACCATGCCAGGCCACCTACTCCAGCAGCAAAAGCCAGATGAGGGGTAGTGCTGAGGACCCTGCTGTGGAAGCTCAGCATCCTATTCTTGCACCAAACAGGGCAAAATTTTGCCCCTGGTCAGGATACGAAGCCAAAGGTGATCTTTCACTTTTCCTTAGATCTCCTTTTAGTCCATCTATTCATCTTGCTCCGCCTCAAAGGCTTCCCTTTGGTGCAGGTACCCACAAGCCTGTAATGGCTCCAACCAGACGGATATTATTTTCTCCTGGGACTGTCTCTGTCTTTTTCTGTTTCAGAGCTGGTAAGAAAAATTTCTAGCAAGTTCACATATTAGGGAATGCCAAAGAACACAATTCTGGAAATAATACCCCAGTCTGGTCAGGATGGTACCTGTTTTATTTCTTTCCTTGTGGTTCACCATGTGTTGCGTTGCCCAGAAAGGCTGGCTCTTTGCCTTGGCTCATCTGCAGCCCATCGTCCGACAAAGCCCCCAGGAGAGAGGGAAGATGGGAAGATAGGTCCTTCCCTGCAAGTGACAGAGCATGTGTGGCTGGCAGAAGTTCCTGAAACAGAGTGGGAAAGAAGCCCCTGCTGAAGCGTGGTGCAGTGCTGGGAGTGACTGTGATGGGACGGGAAGGATCCCACAGCCAGAAGTGACGGGAGGAAAGCCGTTCCTCTTAGGATGCTAAACGGTCTGGGAAGTCTAAAGGTTGTTGAACTAAAAACAGTACTGGAGGAAAGGCCCTGCACTATAAAAAGACGATTAATACAGCCAGGTAAGTTTTGTATCCTATGTCTTTTTTGACTCACTTAGTTTTTACTGTCGTTTAAAAAATTTCATAGTTCTAGACTTGCCTCTCCTCAAATTACAGAACCTAGCCATTGGGATTCATTGCTCTTACTGGTTTTGGGGTGCTTTGAGAGATCCTGGGTGACCTGAGAGATCCCATTAAAAGTGTGCCTACTGTAGCGTATTGTCTTGCAGCCAAAAAAATAGCGTTGGTTGGAAACCGGTGGCAGAAATTATGTAACACTGGGCATATATAAACCCCTGAAGCTCGGTTTACTTAGGATTGTTAATGGTGTATCTAAAGGGAGGGGAAAGAAAATGTAGGAGATAGGAAGGAGAATGATGTGAATTGCTAGAGCACAAAGCAGACTTGGAACATGAAAGAGCGAAACACCATGCCAAAATAATTAGATGATATAAGCATAAGGCAGGAAAGTTAGCCAGCAGTTATCTTCATTTATAAATAACACTTCTGGACACTTCTTCCCATCCCCATATAGAGGTGAATATTCTGCTGTAAACCAGACCCGCTCTAGACATCAGAGTCTCACTTACCCTGGATTAACCTAGTGGTTCTCTGCAGGATATGAGGAGGTCGGAGCAATGCAGTATGTCTCCCTGTTTTGAGTACATCAGGTGTCAGTACTCTGGGGTTGCACTTTTTGATAAAGGTTCTACAGAGAACAATAGGAAGACATGAATCCTGGTTAGTCCCCTTTCACGAGGGAGACTAATCCCACTGAAGTGAACTCAAAGTCTGGTTTTACTCAACTGTAGCAGAATAGACCCTCCAAAGGCAAAGTAAGAATTTGAACAAATATTCCTCATCAACTTTGAAATTTCAAAGCTGACATGGGCTCTGGATGCCTTATAACCAATTAATGATCACGGGAAGGCATTGTCTGTGGTCCTTATAGGGCTTTGAAAATGTCCGCCGCGGTGTTTAACTTGCCAGAAATTGCTTGTATTTGATGCAGCTCTTCAGCATGGTTCAGTACTTTACTTTTCAGACAAAGTAGTTATTTTTTTCTTTTTAAAAAAACATCACAGACATGATTTATTTCAGAGATTCCCATACTGTGTTGAGATGAGTGCTTGCTGGGGATGTAGCCCGTTAACCTATGGACAAATTATCTAGAGCAGCAGAACGCAGAGGGGCAGTATTTCTAGGTTTAAGAAGTGATTATGTCTTCAGACTTGCGAAACTAGCTCCCTGCTCCCTCTCCAAAGTATTTGTGATGTCTACTCAGAGTTAACATATCTTCTCAAGCCGGGCTTCCCAGGGCTTCTCACTGGGATTGGTGTGCTCGCGGATAAAGCATCAAAATACTGTGGTCCCCTTTGCTGATGGTCTGTTAGTAGTTCATGGGAAGCTGGCTAGTTGTCTATAATGTTATTTTCCCTTCTTATTGCCAGTTGCTGTGTCATATAAAGGATATATTAAAGGAATGACATTAAATAATACCCTTTGCCGCTTTCCCAAGCTGGTGATTAATTACATCTGCCATAGAAATGCAAGTCAAAAGCAAATGTGAGAGGACAATGTCAGCTATGGCTGCAGATAGAAGAACAGGTAGAGTCACTTCAACAGTCTGCGTCACTGCAAGCAAAAGGGAATTTTAGGAAGCTTTTTCTAATTAAACATGCTTTTGACTATGAAAGTGTGAGGCCCATTTACCTTTCATTTCATGAGGAAATTAATGGATAAATCAGAAAAATTACAGAGTCCTTCAAATTGCCATCCGTTTTGTAGGATCAAAAACGTGCACGTAGTATTATATTTTTTGACCCATAATAGTATTTCTAGCTTCCATCAGAGCTGTAAGGAGACATGCAGAACAATGCAAAAAGTAATCTTCTTTATGTTTTTCTGTATTGCCAAGTGCAGATCCAACTTTCTTATGCTTGATGTTCTTCTGATTATGTTAGGAAACAAACTTCTGTGTCTGGGCCTTTTGTTGTTTGGTTTGGGGTTTTTTTTTCCCCACTCCAATCTAGGAAGACTTCTGCATTCAGAATATACGCAAAATACTGCAGCAGGGCAAAATATTTTTAATGAAATAAGAAATCCACACAAATTCATTGTTATTTGTGCCTTGCTTTTGCTCTTCAAACATGCTCTAAATTCTGTGAAGCCCTCAGACTTCAATTAGGACATTTTTCCCACTGAACTGAATTTTGCAGAAAATGCCAACTGATAAGATGCCTAGCATATTCCTGTCTACCTGCTTGCTTACTGAAATATATGGTTTTAAATCGCTGAAGAAGTTATCCCAAGAATCTGCTAGGTAGAGAAGAATTATCATCTTCTAAATTAAGGAGGAAGAAATGAGAAAGAGATAGAATCATAACTTTAAGCTACTTTTGAAATAAATGCAAGGCTTCTTTTAAAGTGCAGTCCAAAGTCTGCCCTTTGGCCTGTTTCATCCCACCAGATTTTAACCAGAGGATTCACCTGGGATGTAAGAGGTGGGAGTCTATGAGGCAGAAAGATGCAGGAGTCTCTAAAAGGCCATGGAATGTAAGTTGCCTGAATTGCCCTAAGAAGGTGCTTAGAGTGATTTGTGTTCCACTGCAGGTGCCTAAACTGAGGTGGGAGAAGCAAAGGATAAAGTCTGTGCAAACCTTGCCTCATATTGTGTAGCAATGGAGCTCTGGGGCCTGGAATGATTTCTTGTCATGGCATTACCACAGTGTAACATCCTGTAGATGCAAAAGAGGGCTGAAACAACCATCAAAAAGTAGATGACGAAGTATCATTTCTTTACAACCGTCCTATTTATCTTCAGTTTCTTCATTCAGCAATTAAGGATTATCCTGAGAATCCGACTGAGTTTTAATCTAAAGTAATATCGGTGTTCAAAACCACAATGAACTCTGCTCGTAACTAAATAATTAGAAGATTAAGCTGGGAATCTCAGCAGCATTTCATTAAGAAAGGCCTAATGCAAAGGGTTGCTTTTTTAGAACGGCTGTGATAAAACCATATTATATACATAAATACATCTTGATTTCAAGAGTGGAAATAAGCCAGTAGTGTTGCAAGTTTGGAAAATAATAGTATTTATTTAGGTTGCGACTTTTTAGGCAGATACTGCTAAAATCTTAGTTGCAAATATCCTTTATTCTGGAAAGGGCAAGCTAGAAACTGTTGCTTTTTTACTTTGACCTTTACATATTACCTTAATTGTCATAATTTCATGTGTTACTTAAAAAGAAGAGTAATTTATAATGGTAAAGAAGTAGGATTTATTCTGTATCTCTTTTTAAAGGAAACATAAAACTTGAATTGTGTACCTCAGGCACTTTTTTCCCTTATTTTTCTCCTCTGCCAATGTTCTTTTTGATTGCTTGAATGCCGGATGGTATTATGGCCCTTTTATCTTTTATATGACTATCACCTGCAAGCAGTTGCATCTGAGCTCCTGATCCCTGACCACAGCTTCTCCTAAACCTCTGTGAAGCATCAAAAAGATTTAACAGAAGGCCAAAGAAATGAATGATTTTTTGTTGCTGTTAAAGGATCTTAGTTGACTGTCCAGGTTATCACCGTACTCATAAATGAAAAATGTATTTATTGAGTTTCGTCTACTCTCTTGGGTTAGTGCTCCTTATACAGTAATAAACGTCCCCTGGATCAGACCACCATGGTAGGCTTTCAACTGAAGATCATTGATTCCAGCAACTCTCTCAGGTTCGATAATCTCAGTTTAGCTGTAGTCATTTTCTTTATTTTTTTTATATCCAGGAGGACATACTGTACCGTTGTGCTGTTCAAGTTGAACTCAGCGTGAACTCAGGGGTGATATCCTGCTTCTTCAGGGTAGAATTCTATTTGAAATAGTAAAATACCAGTAAATGTGAATTATTAACCATGCTGGGACTTCCCAAGCTAAAGTTCAGTTTTTTAATTTTCCTGCTCTCTTCCATCATTAATGAAAGAGGATGCAAGCCCTATCACCATTACGATTTGTCGTGACACTATAACATTGAGCATTTTTGGTTGACCACCTGACAACTTTGTGCCACTGAGCAGGATCAGGTTGAAATGTAATCTTAACAATGCTTGCTTTACTAAAAATATCTGAGGACAGTGTAGCCACAACGTGTTTAATTATCCTGTGCCAGGTGTATCCGGTTCTGAGTTCAGAATTCTTGCTCCAATAGTTCAGCTTCAAGCATGATTCGGCAGTGGCCCGGTGTGACCAGAGATGTCTCTCACCTCCCTGGGGCTGTCCTCTGACATCCATTATCTGCTGTCTTAGTGGTCAAAGCATCAAAGTCCATACAACTGCAACTCTTTGTAACTCCTGGAAGTGGGCTTATATATGGGCCCATCTTTTACTGAAAACACCCCCAGGGAAGATGTTTTGAAACTTAATGACTAAGAAGTACAGGCAATTTGGGATGACCTTTGGAAGTATTAGCTAGACCTGACTGTCCTGCTTGCGTGTTACACCTGTTGGAGCCGCTTGTCTATTCCTTCTGTAAGGTACTGTGCCATCTTAACCGTGTGCCATCACCCTGTTTGCTTTGTCTCAAAATTGTCTTAAAATGCACTATGAACTGCAGCAGTCCACAGTCTGCATGTCTGGTAGTGGGGTCAGGATGGAGCTTGTGTTAGCTGGGTCACCATTTGGGCGCTTGGTCCTACTCTTGCTGGCTTGCCTCCTCATCACCCAAGCCTTTTTTGAGAATCATCATTTTTCGAAGTCTGAATGGCCCGAGATGGTTGCACTGCAGGGAAAATTTGATGTTAATGAAAAATATGCTTTTAAAATACTTTCCTGTTATATTTAATGTTGGAACACCCAGTGCTGGAGTAAAAATGAAAATAGATATATTGCTGTTACCCTAATCCTTCCATATATTACAAAGATTCTGTTGCTTTTTCCACTTGTTCTTATATTGTATTTATAAAACTCTCTTAGCAAGGTACCACAATAAAACACTCTCCAGCTGACAATAATCTCCTTCTCAGTATTATTTAAGATTTTCTCTGATGTGCTGAACTTTGACAAGAATATAACTGGATAATACTGGTGACATTTCATTCTTCACTTGCGAAAAGGAACAGAAGAGGAAGGCAGCCAAATAATTATTTTATCTTGTGTATTGAAAAAATATTTTTAAATGGGAGGCTCTCTTGTGTGGCTTTCTGCTTTGTATTATCAGCAGCATTGAACCATTTCCCCGTCTTTTCCTTTACAAAGCATTCCTGTTTTCTTGTTTAGACCATTCTCAGAATGGCTGATCTGAGATTCATCTTGGCTGGTATTACTCCAGTTTTAACGCTATATGTCAAGGCAAGTGTCTCGGCTTGCATGTTATAAACCCTTGAGAATGACCTTGGCGAACCAGGTGTTTCAAGAAACCAAAGCACTTTGACACTGAGCAGTTTTGCATAGTTAATGGCAATTCTTTCTTTGCTTCCTCTTCTGAACCTTCACCAGACACCAAATATAAAATAGGCTCTTAACTGAAGTTTATAATGTGGTGGTGACCAAAGATAAGCGGGGTGGCCTTCTGAGTCCACCCTGTGCGTGCCTGGTGATCTGTATGCAATGCGAAGTGCGTACTTAAATGGAAGAGACGTCACAAAACTCACATTACTTATTCCACAAAATGATTGAAAAAGATCCCTGAGTTTTTGCTGCTTCTGATTTGATGGGATAGTATCATGATGATTTCTTTGATATTCCTAATATTGTACTTTTTTCTGTGGAGAAATGCAAATTTCCCCTGGTATTTTCTTTTGCAAAGCATGCTTACTACAGTGGATGAAAACCTGCTTCCTGTTGCAATTACTATCATAACTTTAAGTAGTTTGACTTCAAATATTGTGGGGAAAAACATCTTTTCCAATCTAAAATTAATTCAGCCAATTTTGTAAAATGGCTGAAGTCTTTATTTTAAGGTCAGCAATAAACAGTCTTCACAAACTTCAGCCCACAGCAATTCTTCCAGAAAACAAATGTACAACAAAACACCTTATACTGCAATTATCTATAGCCATTAAAGAAAATTAAATCAAAATTGGACTACCTCTTTTGTAACAGCCTCCCTGAATTAAAGCTAATGGTTGAGAGTATTCACGGCGCATAGACAGGATAGTGTTAATGCGCCTGTGTAAGCAATACTGTACATCTATCTGTCTGGATATATGATCATGAGTTGAAGATTGTTTATTGTCAAAAGGCTGAGTGGCTAATAAATGCTGGCAATGGCTTAGATTTACTGGAATGCTGCACAGCTGCAGCATTAGTCAGACTTTCCCTTTTCTGAATTCTGTAATCCCTTCAATATTGCATTAAATATGTTTTCAATATTTATCTGGATAAAAATGTGCTGAATATTGCAACTGTTTGATTCTGATGTTTGTCACGTAGGAAATCTGTGTAAGGCAGAAGGTAACAACGTTTTTATTGCTAAAACCCAACGCAGCTTCTTGCGTCGTTTGCTCATTCGTAGGCTTACGCTTGGGCTATTTACAGCTCTTGGTAAGCCTTTGCGATCACTCGGAGGTGGAGGCATGTCAGAATTCCTGAAGCCAAATTTCAGGCCTCAGTGCTTGGCTGAACTCGCTGAACTGACCCGTCACCCTACACAAGAATCAGAGTTCCTATAGATTTCGGTGTCAGTAGAATTTAGCGGGTGGATGTTGGATTTGTTATACTTCATAGTCCAAATACTTGACAAGCCAGGAGTCGGCATGGTTTATTAATATGTCAGTATTTTTTTATTAGTTTTCCTAAACGATCAGCCGGTCTATTGTTAGCTGATCTATTGTCCCTCTCCCAACTTTTTTTTTAAACAATTTTTATCTATGAACCAGATTATTTGGATAACAGTGATTGCAATTAATGATGTGGGAGCAGGGAAATATGCTCCCCTTATGTTGTGGGTTCAGAATTAAGACAGGGAATCCAAACACATGCAATTCAAGTTAACCACATGGTCTAATGCAGTCCTGGCGATGCTAAAGCTCACTGTGTCCATGTGTTTCCACCAGCAATTACTTTCCCAGCTGCTATTGAAAAAAAAAAAAAAAAAAAGGAAAGCACACCAAATGGAATGGATTGTGGGCACCAAAGATAACCCATTGCTGTTCGGGATGATTGCTTTAGACATTAGCCTGACCTGGAATCAAGTGGGCTGTAGGCATTAGGAATAGAGGTGGTCATTAAAAAATCATATTCAAATTCAAAGTATTTTTTGTCCTGTTTTGCCCAGCTGTATTAGTAATATCTTGATCAGACTCAAGCAAAAAGCCTATTGAATCCATTAGCTGTAGGTCACTGATTCAAGCAGATTAACAGTAGCAGAAATATGCATTAAGTGAAGGATGAATTACTGGGGTCTGTCTAACT
The DNA here is from genome assembly GCA_013398295.1 of Chionis minor. Taxonomy (NCBI): domain Eukaryota; kingdom Metazoa; phylum Chordata; class Aves; order Charadriiformes; family Chionidae; genus Chionis; species Chionis minor. The sequence continues at coordinate 1,819,849 of VZSF01008272.1, read as the reverse complement.
ACTTTGAGTGCTTGCCTGGCAGTTAAAGCTAATTTCAGTCACTTATTGGCAGTCACAGTGGCACCGACAAGTGAGTGGGTCATGGACACTAAACCATGCATTCATCCTGAAGTGGTCCCTTAAGGAAAAAGTGGGAGAGCGTTGGGGAAGCTTGAATGAAAGTTGCTCCCATTCTATAGAAATGTAGAAAGCTTTAGGAATCAGAACTGTTGACACCTTCTGGGGCGTAAAAACCCCCACGTTTGGCTGAACTGTTGGAAGCATACATTGAAAGTGAGAAGCCTAGCATTAAGCTGAAATTACTACATAATAATCTAGAACATAAACTTGCATTGCTTTGTGGCATTATCTCTTCAGGATAAGGCCTTTTCATCTAGTCTCTTGACAGTGACTCATTGCCAAAACATTTTAAGTGATTCACATAAACAGAAAAATTGAATACTAGTTTCTTTGTTCAAGAAGAAACTCACCAAAAAATGAAAAAGTCATAAACTTTGCTCTTTCTCTGTGTTTGGATTTCAGCTTTCCAGTATTTTCAAGTACACAAAGCAGTTTCTCATCCCGTGCCACTTTACAAAACGTTGATAGCCAGCATACCTCACCTACCCAGCCTGTGATGCAATGTGTCATATTTGATCTTTATACCCAGAACAATGCTTTATCTTGTAGTAAAAGCTCAAAAAGAAATGAACCCCATCCCATTACAGACACTGCATATTCTCTCAAAGAAGAATGTGACAGCTATAGAAGTTCTTCTGCTCTTGATAGTAAAAATGTGTAGGTATTTTATTATGTTCTTACTGTGTTGGAAGTCACAGCGCAGTCAGTCTGACACTTTTGGTCAGTCTTCTTGTCTTACACGTTTCATATCTTTTTGTGTGTGTGTGTTATGTGGTTTGTTTGTTTGTTTTTTCAAGGTTGGTGTCAAGAAACACAAAGAGAAGTCCAGAGAATGAAGAATATGGATAACTCCAGGGAATGGAGAACGGAGAACTGCCGGGTGAGAAAGGCAACATCTGTTGGTAACTTATCTTCACCATAGCATGGGATGCATTTGATAAAGATTCGTCAGCAGTAGTGGCAACTGCAAAGCTGAGAGATGGACCATAATTATAAAAGTAAGAAATGTAGAAACATTGAGTAATATGGATATTCCCCTCCGCCTTGGCAGGTCACCGATGCTGTCGTCACGGTTACAACTCAGTGAGGAACTTTTACATCACCGTCCCCTCTAGTAACGTCACAGCCCCCAATCCACATGGACTATTTTGCTGCCATGTCACATTTATTTAATTGGTTTTCCACTGTCACACCACAGCTGCTTTTGATATTGCCCAATCAACATTCTTCTCACTCAACAAACATGTTTCGCATTATGTTTTCCCCAGATCAACAGGCATTCATTTTTCTATCAGATGAAACTTTCAGCCCTTAGTCTCAAGTGCTGTAGGCTCCTTTCTCTCAGTTCTCGCTTTCTGGTTGCATAACATTTTTCCAATCAAACATTGCTTCCGGCCTTTTTTCAGAAGCTACCGCTTGCAAATCACTGTGAGATATGTGCAATGAAGTCTAGGTTACTACTAGGTATCGTAGTTTTCCTTAAGGCATCTCTTCCCCTCCCCGTACACAAATTTATGTGTTAATATTAATCATTATCATTTGTTTAACGGTCAAGGAGACAGTGACCTCCACTGGGGTTTACAGTCCTTGTTTCAAACAGCCTGTTTTGTTTGGCACGAGGCGCTGTTTTTCTATCTGTGCCATTGTTGTATGGCTCTGTGGGCACATACCGACGGTGGGTGAGCGTGGCAATAGGCAGGGGATGGGTGGGGGGCTCATGCACCCCCTCCCAGTGCTCAGCCGCCCCCCCAGCGCGGCCACACGGGTGGGTTGCCTTTGGAGACCATCATGGAACATGTTTGGGTAGACCGTGTTGCATGGCTTTCACCTTAGCTGGGGAGCCCACCAATTATTTAACTACAGAAGAACGTAGCACAAGAGTAACAGGGAGGAATTGTATGACGCACAAATGCTATTTTTCAAAGATAGGTATCTGTAGGGTTTTTTGGTTCAGATTGGGGCCACTTTTGCAGATACACAAAGCAGCTGGTCTGCACCTGGTTTGTATCTAAAAAGACTTTTGCTCGTGAGTAAGTACATGACTGAAAATAACATTGCAGGTTTAATTTACTTACACTCATAAAACCTCAGTTTCAATATGGGTGCCCTGGAATAAGGGATGAAGCAATTTTGTCAAGTTTTAATGCAGAATCATTTTGTATTTACATTATTAAAAGCGGAGTTTAAGGCCAAGAATGTGTATAGCCAGACATTGTTTTGGGGTTAGAAAACATAATTTTGTGTTTATTTTTCTGTCTGGAAGGTGGTTGCTAAATCCCGACAATCACCACATAGTCTGGCTGTTGGGCTTTTAACGGTAGCTGTTCTTATTGCCAATCCGGATCTTCAATAACTAGATTCAAGTTACAATTCCGAAAAAATAGAAGACATGTAATAGCAAAAAGGACATTCTGTGAAAATAAAACCCTTAGGGTTAGATACCTCCTCATCGATTTGTTTTTGTAGTGTAGTATTTTTGTGATTGGAAGTCTTCTGTTCTTTTTGAAAGACAGAAGCAACAAGTTTGCCTTTTATGGTCCCTGTAATCAATAATATAGTCCTTCAGCTACTCTTTTTTTCTGTGAGCATGGTCAGAAATGAAATGCCTTTGAATTGCAGTCCACCTGCTTTATTTAAACCACGGATTGCAGGTTTGCTCTTTTCCTTTACCACTGCTGCACAGTCCTCAAAACCATCTCTTCCATCCCAGGTATGAGAAGGAAATCATGGCTACTTGCCACTGGGCTTAAAGTAGAGCTCTTTAATAGGAAAACTGCATTTTACTTAGGAGAATAACATCATGTGGCAGGGCTATGGCAACAATAACACCTCTACTGCCAGAAAACACTTACCCTGGGTGGCTCAGATGGCCCCAAATATTTAAGAGCATTTTTCTTATACTGTAAATTCCCTGTGGTACATTATTTTCTACTGAGAGCTAATAACTACCCTGTCTGTAAAGCAACTGGTCTTAAGTTTATTAGCTTGCAAGACAGAAAAATAACAGACACATATCACTGACATTTAACAAAGATATCTTTCATGGGTTCCTGTATTTTTTCATATGCACCACACATTTCTCTTTAGTTAGAAAAACACATTTTGAACCACATTCTGAGTAACTTCTTATGAAGCAAAGCACATTTTCCAAAAAGTCCTTAATGCTTCACCAAATACTGAGTCCCTTTTCAGAAAGTTCTGAGAGTTTTTGCAAAAGACATAACATGTCAGCTTCCCCAGTGAAAGCTGTTTCACCCTTGCAGCAGCAGCCATACTATTTTCCTTGGCATCATGGGAGAACATCATCCAGTTCCTGCACCGGAATGGAAATGATTGCACAGAGGGTTTTCAAGTGCAAGTGACTTCTTCAGGCAGTATAATCCCTACTCATGCTTCTTTAAAAGTATAATATTAGTCCATTCCGTTGCAGCGGAGGTGTGGGTCACAAGAAGATTATGCACGTGATCACTCTGGTGTAGCGACACTACATTTTGGTGGTTAAATAAAACAACTTTCCACTTGCTGGTTACGTCTTGTGAGTAGGAGATGTGCATGAAGTTGGTCGAGTCAAACATGAATATTTTTGGCCTGGAAGGAGTCCGCTTTCAGATAATATTTTTAGCCAGAGTATAGTGAGACTATAAGGAGATAAAACCACCCTCAGCTCCTGTATTTTTGCTAGACAAGCCTGTACGCACTGGTGTTCAGTGACACGGAGCACATCATTGCTGGTTTGCTCTTACAGCAAGCGCCTCCTCTTGAAACAAAAGCACGTCATGTGTGAACTTGCCAAGGTCACAGTAAAGAGCAGGTAGCAGGGGGAAAAAATGGGGGGAAAAGGGTGGCATGTTTTGGTAAACTGATCTCTGTTTTTAACTGGCCTCTACCATTTTTGGAATGTGGATTTTGGTGTGCAAAGAAGAATTTGAAAAATTGCTCCTCCTGAGTGACTCAACTTTTGAGTTGAACCATGTGGAACTTCAAAAGCTGAAGCTGAATGTTGTGAAAGTCCTCCTCGAGGCCTCGGGCCTCTACTGAAGTTGTGGCAAAAGTTTTGTTAGCTTAAATGGGAACAGGAACAAGCCTGTGATTATTCTTTTTTATAGTCCATGAAGATGTCCAAATACCAGTTGTCCTGACTGGTAATAAGAAAAATTCAAAGGAGAACAATAGTTGTACCTCCTGGTATGTCAATACTAGCGGCATGCACTGCAGTCCCAAACTCTCAATAACTTGAAAAGCAGAGGGACTAATTTTCTTTTTCTGTGAGCCGAACACACACAAGATCTACCCAACAGCCTGCCTTGGGTGGTACATTAGAGGACAAGGAACTGGGGTAAAAAAATTCAGAAATCATCCAAGCTTCATGCTAAAGGAAAGGGATTGTGTCTGGGGCTAAAGAGGGGGAATGCTGGTGTTTTATAGTCAAACAGTTTTATATGACTTACAAGGAACGTGTATATTTCTCTCTTTATTGGCTCACCTACTTAAAGGTGCACAAAGGCGCAATGTTTTGTTATAACGGTGCCAGCGGAGCTTCAATTGTGAGCTGGTGAAATTGGTGTCTGCATGATCCATGAGAAGAGCAGGCCTTTGACAGAAAGCACTCCCTTTTCCTCACCCTCTTCTGTTCCAAAACTTTGAGATGTCAAAATGTTAACTTTTTTTCTGGATGAGTGGCTGTTGCTAATTTGGATAGAAATTATTTGGCTACAATACTTGTGGAAAAAAGCATAGAACATTGGGAAACATTTGCAAAATGTGGATAGTACAACCCTGGGTTTTATTTGGACAGTTTCCCAGGCACTGCAGAAATGGAAGCATAATACTTTTACATTTTGAATTTGAAATAATAAATCTTTTTTAGAGGTATTTTCTAGAGTCTAGCATTCAGGGTACTTAGAAAAATTTGCTTGTCCCTTCCAATTTGCCACTAGGACCAAAGTTGGCAAACAGCAAAAAAGGCTTCCTAAAATGTAGTGAATAGTCGTGCGAGAAATCCAAACTGGGATTCCACATAGGATTAACACACTGAAGGTGTTCCAGGCAGCCTTTTTGGATATATGTGCCATCTACCCATTCTTTAATTGCTGTCAGATAACACAGCAGATCCAGTATTTCCCTTGTTTTGGATTATTTTGTGACTAGACCAAATTCAGACTTTAGAGTATCTTGAGTCACAGATTCTGTTTTATCTTAAAATCAGCAAGAAGTGGTGATGTAAACTGTCTTAGTGAGTAAATGCTGCCACTATTTACAGTGTTTTATCTCTGAATATGACCCTTAGATTGGTAGGACTTACTGTCTGAGAGAACCCAGGGACAAACATTTGTGTATTTACAGATTTCATAAAAGGGCAGGTTGAACATTGAAAGCCTTTACGTTCTTTTTCCATGGAGAACGAGAACAGTGACAAAATGATGGTACTTGCAAAACAGGGTGGAGATGTGTTCTCAGGTCTGCATATCTTGTCCCTATCAACCTTGCAGCAGTCATTTCAGTCAGCGGAAGGTTTCTTTCAATAGACTTGTAGGCTTATTTCCATCCAGCTCCTGACTCGAGTGCAGATGCTGGCAGGAGGAGAAAAGGGATATTTGGGTGTATTATGCATCTCCCCACCTCTTTTTCCAGTTTCCTAAATATTTCTCGCTTTGTGGTTCTTCGTGTGCTCTCAACAATAATTTTGAAGGCCTATTGATTTAGAATAAAATGTAACTGATACTATTTCCAGAGTACTTTCAAATTATGGTCCCGAGTTTCTTCTGCTTTGTGTAGTCACTAAACGATCATGAAAAGGCTTGCCTCCTCTGGCCCAGCCAAGCAGCAGTAAGGTCAACAAAGCTGTGGAAGCTGGGGAGGAGAAGGTGGCAAAAATAGCATTAAATACGGGGAGCTGCTTTCAAAAACTGAGTTGTTTAGAATTCAGGGTCGCTCTGTCCTTCCATCTCCTTGCTCTAGGAGGAAACGTTCATGTGGTTGACTGGAGACAATTTACAAATCGAGGAGGTAAACTTGGGGCTTGCAATCAGCCCCTTATCTGTCTACACATCCCGCTCAAGCGTGATTAATAAGTGCCATATTAATCATGGGTAAACAGTCCTGTATGTGTGGTTGACCAAATAGTTCTGCTTTGACTAGTACACATCCTAGGCCAATAAAAAAATAATTTAATACTGCCACCAAATACAATGGTTTTCTGTAATACTTGGAGAATGCAGTTTGTAATTTGAAACTGTTGTACAAATGCAGAGGCATGTGTTTGTTTGAGGGGTTTTCACATACCGTCTGAAAGAGAAGAAAAAAGCGTGTTTTCAAATGTTTCCCTATTTGTTTTTTAAAACTATAACATAGTCTTAAAGTACAGTTTTAGAACTCTGAATTGTAAAAAAAACAACCCCACAACATTCAAAGTTCATAAATATCTTATCCCTCACGTGTTTGGGTTTTTAAATATGTTTCATTTTTCTCTTTTCAAAAGTAAATTGATTTCTGATAAAATGCTATTAATGCTATATGTAGTCTATAAATATAAGGATTATGGGTTTGAGTTTCAAAAGTCTGGAGTTTTAAATATTTATTCAGATGAGTCCCTTTAGCAGAATATATTTTTAATTCTTTTCTTTGCAGTGCTAACATACAACAAAATCTACCCCTTGATGTTCAGCAATCTACTTGTATTCCTTTTTCACCCTCTGAAAAAACTAAATGGAATTTTAGTGTCTCTAGTTATTGCACATATTACTTCTTGCAACAAATAATGCAGTCTGGGCAAAAGACATTCAAAGGCAAATTGTTAGTTATGCACATTTATATTGTCCTCAGCCCCTAAAATTGGCCAAAATTCATACAGTGCTGAGTGAGTAAACAATATGTGCCGTGGAAAAGGGCTTTACATTTGGGAAAGGCAAAAAGCAGACCTTAACATTTTAGGTTTTCCATCTTTCTTTTAGTCAGTGTCATTGAGCAGTAAGAATTTATACATAAAAAAGCCCTCTGTCTACTTGTGAGGAACCCATTTTAAACTATTAGCAGGACAAGGAGAATAGTGGGTGCTACAGGAACGTAACATTTACTTTACAGGAACAGATAGCATGTTGTATTTTGTGGCGCTGGAGGCACTTTAAATGTATATTTATAGTCAGTAGGTTATAAAGGTGCACTCCGGGTTCCCCCAATTTTAGCATTAGAGGAAAATAATTAATTTTCTTTCCTAAAGTTGGAAAATTTCAATATCCAGAGACTCCGGCCTTGACTGTTGAGGATGCATAGGCATATCAATATACCATAGGCAGTAAAAAGGTTAATAAAAATAGATGGCATTGTTATAATGAACTCAGTTTTCCCCCACAGAACTGTGATATAAATGGCATTATCGCTATACCTGAAATTGCAATTTGCACATTATGTAGGCCTGAAACAATTTGGGACATTTATTTCCCCTCATCATAGTAGTCGTAAATGGAATGACACCATTAATGGAGGAGTCTATAAAAGAGTGCTAATTATGTGACCAGATTGAGTCAAATGGGATGAGTTCTCATTTTACTTTAATTGATAACTTCAGTTCTTGCCTGACAGCACAAAATAACGAATAATGACAGTGACAATTAATAATTGTGAAACACACATTGTAAATGTTACTTCACGGGTTTTATATGTATGATAGGAATTTATAGGATGATAAATTATCTAGGGGAAATTATTTATAAGTTTTTGTTATATTTTTACTTCCAAGATTTCATGAACAGTAAAAATAAGTATATTGCAGGAAAAATGCTGCTGTCAGTGGGATTGTTAACTTATGAATAAACTCTTTACCCTCTAGTTAAATTGGACTGGGTTTGAATTTAACTATACTGATACTGGAATGTTAAAATTTATTATTAAAATTGTAGTTTTACAATTAAAAATGGAATAAACACTTCATAACCTGTGCTTAAGCTGAAGAGTCATCTATAAACATTGTTCAGTACAGTTCAGGTTATTGTTGACGTAAAAGCCAAGTTGTTAATTTGAAAAGAAGAAAAAACATTGCATTTTGGGAGGTTTTATAGACCTTTTAGGTTTCTTTATGATTTGTATTTTGTCTGATGAAAAACTAATAATAAGTATGAAATATGATAAAACTTGTATCTTCCATACAATAAACTTTGTTTAGACATCTTGCATAGATTTTGCCAAGATTAACTTATGGCTCAGCTTTTTATGACAATCAATAAGATGCAGTTTTTGAAAGGTTTAGTACGAAAGCAGAAGACAAGAGCAAAACAAAACTAATAAACCCCTTAACTCCTCGGTCCCATGTCTCCTGCTTCACCAAATCTGTCTGTTCTCATTTAGGTGGGCTTCACCCCAGGAAAACAGTCTGACTCACCAGGGATTTTAAGACTAAGACTTTAATGAGCGCTAACATTAGACCTCTCCAACACAGAATAACTGAGATAAGAGAAATAAAATTCAAAAACTGCTAGTCATTTTTATGTCAGTAATAAAGTCAGTTATTTTTAGGAAACTTATAATAAGATATTTACAGTGTAAAGCTATTATAAATTCTAATGAATTATTGGTAAAAGCTGTTTATATCTTTTCTCATGGAAAGGATTCTCACAGTAAATATATATAAATATGTGTATGCAAAGACATTTCAGAGGAATCATAAACTGCATAAAGTCCGTACTGAAGAAATTAGATTCTTTTTCCTGTCAGATAGTAAAAGATCAAATCCCTTGAGGCTTTGTTTGAACAAATTCATCTATCCTAACGACTTCGAGAGTGAAAGCTCTTGAAATACAAGAAAAACACTATAGACAACATTGAGCTCTTTAGTCCCTTTGCTGTTAGACCTTTCCTGATTTACTGCTGGACTAAACTCATTAACTACTGGCTCTGTAATAGTCCCCAGGCCAAATTTTACAACTTCCATTTCAACTTCCGTCTTCAACTCAGTCTTTGACCTGCTGTCCTTATTAAATCCTTACATTAGTGCTAGCTTAATTTCAAGGGGAATACTGAGGCTTTTGATCTCTGGGAGGTGGGGCAAGTTTTGCGTTATTTTATGCTCCGCAAGTTTTAATGCAAAACCTTAGAAACAACAGATTCATGTGAAAATAACAGTAATACTCTTGTGACAAAAATCTAATTCATACCTACCATTTAAATAACCTTATTTCTGACGTGTAAGTCCTCTTTTAAAACACTGTAGCACCAGATTCCTTGGTATTCAGACCTTCTTCCACAAATCAATTTTTTTTTCACACTTTCCTCCACCTACACTGTCACATCAGTATAAATTAGTGGGATGATATTCTGTAAATTATATCTCAGAATGGCATTTGTACATAAGCAAATGGAAGCCTAGGGGGAAAATGTTTATGGCGTATTTATATGAAAATGATCTGCAAAAATAACTATAAGCAAAATCTTTGAATGTGGGTGACAATGATTTTTAGTCTATTTAAATCCTTTTTTTTTCTTTTTAAAGAGATACAATTGATATTTCCACTTAACTAAAAATATGTTACTTTGAAAGTTATGAGCCAGTTTGCCAAATAAGTCTAGCATTAGGACTAAAATGTAGAAATTTGTTATTTATATTTAAAATTTCATTGGTAATACTGAACACCACCACTTTGGTAATGAATTTGTCTTGTAGAGGAAGAGTGTAACTTCTGCTACAGAAATCACGAAACGTGATTACTTTGACCTGAATTGCTGTTCAAGGCATCATCCCTACCCATTGTTAGAAAACGAAGATAGGATATTTTATCATTGTGTCGGCCACGTAATACAACTCCAAGGTAAAAACTTATATCTCAGAAATATTGTGACCTGAAGTTTCTTCTTTACCTGTGGAAGCACTGTAAAAATGGACAGGATGGAAATAAGGGGGAAGTAAAACACTGTTTTATGTTCTACATTAACATATTTCAGTATTAGCTGCTGATAGGTCCAAGGAATAGAACTGAAAATTGCCAGAGAGGATAAAAAGCAAAAACTGTCTTTGTAACCTGTGTCTCTGTCTGTGTAAAGATAATTCAGAGTGGCTTAGAGGAAAAAAAATAAACTTCATGCTGCTGTGCAGTATTGGTGCATGCTGAATTCCAGCCCCCTGCTGCAGGTGTACTGGCCAGCCAGCTACGGGCACACTTTGCATTAGAAAAGCCTTTTCTCCCCATGGGAACAGTCAAGGTCTAAATCACATTTTCATTACAAGATTGCAGGTTTTATGTCCTTTGAGTTCTAGTCCTAAGCATTTTGTATAATTGGTACTATTTGACTAGGAATTGTTATTCCTTTACAGATTCTTTCTTTCCCAAAAAAATCATAAAACTAATTCCACATATAAGTGTGTTAAATAAGCCGGTCATTTCTAATGATAGTTATACGATACTTAATGACACCTAATTCTCTGATATCTAATATATTACAATTCCTGAGAAAAAATGAGGACAAAAATTAAAATATTTTTATCAATCTCACCTTGGCTATTCAAAAAGAACTTTTAAGCAGAGGTTGATTTATTAACTTACCAATTTTGAGGAGCTCTGTCACAAGTTGGTCATAATAATCTTCAGCAATATATTTTTTGGTTGTCAACAAGTAGTGAGGCCTCTGAGGAACTATTACAGAAGTGGGGGTACTATACTGTATTTCAGTGCATGCCCATATCTGTTTGTGATGTTAATCTAGATGTATTTTCATTGTTTTGTGATTCAACAGATTTAAACTTTTGAGAGGTCAAATTAAAGTGTTTTCTGTAAAAAGTTTTCAGCAAATCATGCTGCTTGGCTGATTTAGACTTTTGGTTGCTTTGCTAAGGATACAAAGACAAGAAGAAAAGATCACCAAAAAAAGTGCACCAGCTGAAAAATAACTATCGGTTCTCTCAAGGCTCCCTCTTTTGAGAAGCAGGAAATAGCTCTGAAAGTGGAAAAGTATGTAAAATTGTTGGGTTTTTAAGTATGTCCACTCACCAGTAGTAACTTAGGCAACGGAGAGTCCCGTAACACTTTCCAAACAGCACTTTGCATGTTGTTCACCCCAATCTTACTCAAATAGTTGGTAGGGGAGGGGGTTGTACAGTCGGTTTAGATGATGGACATTAAGAAACATGTCTATTTAAGTTATCATATTTTCAAGGGACCAAAGCAAGTGTGCCCAGAAACGTATGAAGGCTATTTTATACAAACACTTGACCAAAAAAAGAGATTATTCCTAAGTGATGAATTGTAAAATGGAACAATGAACATTGTATATGAAATAAGATCTTGTCCAAGGTAGAAAATACATGTGGAGCCGGATTTGGATATATTTTTCATTCCATTTCTATACTGTCTCTATACCTACCACATCCCTCCTACCTGTCATACAGTGGAATGGATTTATGTCCTAGACTTGCGTGGCTGTTTAAAAGAACGAACGTGGTCCTCAAGGAATTTACACTCCAAATGAAGCCACCATAGAACAGGAAAATAACAAACAAACGGGAGGGTGGGAAATTAAGAACAGGAGGTAAAGTAAATAAAAATAAAGAGCCTGAAATCCAGCTGCTGGAAATTAGCGTAGTTCTATTGAAGCCTATGCAATTACACTAACTGAGCAATTGGTTCATTATTTTTATTTATTTTACCCTTTGTTCCTTCCCTTCGTTGGAAATTTGAATTAACTGAGCTGAATTAACATCAGCTGAAGAGCAGTTCTAATGTGCATCCTGTTATGTAGCAAACTGGTATCTGGAAGGAGAGGGAAGGGGCAGAGCGGGTAACTTCTGAGGAGGCCTTCGAGGGAAAAGGGTCACTATCTACCTGGACCATAGTTGTGCTTGAGTGCATGCTCTCATTTTGAGTTTGCTTTTTCCTCTTTTTGGCCTTTTTTTCCCCCACACAGGTCACCTTAGTGTGGAGTCTCACTGTTGGAGAGGGTACAGAGGACTGTACGAGGGCACCAGACCTTTGGGGAAGGCAAGCAAACCATCACGTGAGGTAGCAGCAGGTATGGTGGGGTCATATCCACACTACATAAAAACGTAGAAATGGAGTCTTCCCCCTCCCCTCCGAGTGTTTTCCAGCCTGTCCTCAGCCCTGTCCGCAGTGAACCTGGGAGCATCACCGTGCTTGCAATGTGGAGGGACCAGGTCTGAACTGTGCATCAGGAAATTACCAAGAGGGTAGGGGAGATGCACCCTGAGGGAACGCATGGCATGGGGTGGCAGCTGAGTAAATCATTAGGATAGTGGGGAAATAAAAATAGGAATATGACTGCAAAATTACAGTTTGTAACCAATGCAGTTTTTGACTGAGCTGGTTAAAATGGGCTTAAGATAATGGTGTGAAGGTGTTTTGTTTTTTTTTTATGGTGGCTGTTTTAATTTTAACTTGGAAAGCAAAATCTATCCTTTTTATTAAGAGCTTCATGAATAAATTGATGGCTGTTTCAAAATTAATTTTCAGTAGAAAAGACATTTCTTATTCAGATTTTATTTTCTATAGTTGTTATACAGTAAATCTCTCCTGAATGAAAGACTTGATCCATTGCTCATTCAATGTTTAAATATATATATATAGGCTCGTACATCACTACTTGGAAATACATTAAAAGAACATTAATCTGTGAAGTTCTCTGAAGCAAGGAGTGCTAACAGTAAGTGGATTTGCAGTTCTAATTCATCTGCCTTTTGCATTAAGGTACAGTCTTTAATTACACGTTCACACATACTCCTTTAGGCAGTTTCGTACTATTTCTTCTTTCTTTTCATTATTGACTCCAGAGCCCTTTCGCGTCTCTAAGGCTTGGATTAAATGTGGAATTATACATTTGCTTTTGGTCTCATTTAGGACATTCATCAATGTACCAGCTAGGTACCTGGAGAATATTAAGCCGTTTATCTCCTTTTGACGTACAGGGCTACTATTTCCATCTTACAGAGACAGAACTTTAAGAGTGGGAGAGAGCTGTTTAAAATGATATCGAGGAGATTTAAACTGGTGAAAAAAAAATGAGGCTTAGAGGGCAGGGTATCCTAAATTCAGGACTGATCTTCTTTCCCTGGGATGCAACATCTTTTATTTGGAGGTGCCTATTTTTTAATGGAAAAAAAGCAACTCGGTGTGAACAGTATGCCGTTACGTGCAAACTTAACAATCTCGCTATGCATTACTATTAGGGATTTGGCTGTGAAGAGGTTTTACATAGATGTTAACCATCTGAGCTGCAAAGCTGCCCTTTCTAAAACTCAGTCTCAGAGGATGTGGCTGTTTCTGAGGTCAGTGGTGAGACGGAGGAGCTTGCCGCCCTCCTGCCGATGAACGCTAGAAATTACGGACTTCCTGACTGAGGTCACAGCCCCATGAGCTCACAGCTTTTTTCAAATCCAAATGAAATTTCACAGTGCAAGGGAAAGTCACTTTTGTGACCTGTTGGCTCTCTCCATGCTGAACATTAAAAGGATTACTGCAAACAATAGAGGTGTTGAACTTGAAATAATTTTGGATGACGTGAAGGGCAAAGCAACCCAGATATAAAGGTGTATTTTAACTACTAAAATAGAAAATACTTTACCACCAAATATGTCTTCTAATGTGTGTGTTGCCTTTATTCAATGTCGGATGCCTAATTCAAAATGTACTTCACCAGTAAGACAAAACCCAACAAAATTAATAATAATGAAGAATTCAACAAAAATGGTGCAAGCCAATTTTTATCGCTATTTTAACTGCATGAACTAGTGGTTCTTTTTGACTCTTCAGATATTTAAGTCGGTAACAAACAAAAAAAATTGTTTTAAGCATTAAATTTCTAAATTCAAAGAAGAAAATGAAAGTTATTTGGTGACATTTCTGCTCAAGTCGAAATATGATTGTAAACATCCCTCTTCATTCATTCTCTTAAAGATTTTCTGTTCCTAATGGTCCTCGTGTTACTCATCCTACTGTGTTTCTGTGAAGAGCTTAGTTTTGAAAATCGTACCACTGTTAGAGGATTCAGTATTTTCATTATTCATTCTGGATTCATTAGTAATACAGGTAAAATTATAGTCAGGCACTTTTATTATCGCCATGGGAAAGCAAAGAGATTTTTAATACATATTCTTCTCCTGTGATGTGACTCTATGGCAGAGAAAACCTCCAGCTTGATCACACATGTGATAATTTAATTTTATAAAGCGACAAATAGTAGCTGTCACGCGTTGGTTATCAAGATAACCTACCAGCAGCTAAGAAAAAAAAAAAGAGTGCCTTAATTCATGAAATGTGTAAACAAAACACTGAGTTTTATTTTGAACAGATGGATCCCATTCACTTTATTTTCCCATACTGTCAAAAACTTTAATTCTATCTGATATGTGCTATTGAGAAAGAAATGCAGACTCTAGCTGTAAAGCAGGTGGAACCATGGGGTTTTTACACGTGTGGCATAAAATAGAGAGGAGACGGGTGCAGTGATCAAAATCTGAGGCTTTGGTGAGGAGCGGAGTAGCAGACAGAGGAAAAACGTGAGGGAAAGGTCCCAGTAGAGAGCTCAGGAAAGGAAGATGAAAGGTATTATCCGATTATTATTAGTCTATGTGTCCTTTTACTTCAAAGCCCTTTCTGAAGTTAGCGGTGATTTTTCATGGAGGACTGGTGGCTGCGATCAATGACAGTCTCGTGCTTCTGTAGGAGATTTTCTGTCTTAGCAATGCGCTATGACAAAATACCCGGTGGGAGAATGTTTCTGGAGAGCCAAGTGTCAGCTACAATAGCGATCCATTTTCATCCGATGGGAAGCCCTGCAACTCTTGTTTCTTGCAGCCAAATCGTGGACTTCCCTAATTGCTAACATGCTTCGGTAGCTGCGCGTGGTGTGCCAAGAATGAAACCCTACCTGCGATCGGAAAGAGATAAAGTGTAAGTGAGTAAACCTACGAAGTAAAACTTTAGGAATTCTAGTAAAACCAGGTGAAAACTAAGAAAAGATGAAATAAGAACTGACGTGAAATTGTACCTAAACCTCAAAGAGAACCTGAAAAGTGTATTTGTTCTCTCTCAAAGACGGAGGTAAGCGGGAAGAACCCTGTGTGGCTCCCCTCTTGTTAGCTGTTATTTTCTAATCAACATTACAAGTAACTGGCAGTCTTCCTGATTCAACCTGGGAATTGGGAGAATCAAACTTCAGCTCTTGGTGCAGAATTATTTTAAAATCCAGGGAGGCTCTGGGTAAGGAATACCTGATGAGCAGGATTTACTGAGCGGCTGCAGAAAACGCAGTGCTGCGGGCTCAGCGAGCCTGGTTTCTCCAGCACATGCAAAATGCAGAGCTCATTTTATACTCAGATCAGCTGTGTGGTGCCTGGCACGTCGATCTGGCCACGATTAAATACCGCCCATTGCCTTGTGTCAGTGGGCAAAAAAAATATTCTGTAAAACTCAAGATTTCCTAATTTCCTGACTTGGTACAGGTCAGATCATGTTTTGAGACGTAGTTTTCCTTTATAGCTCTAGCAAAATATGATTTTCCCATTCAATATGATGGTGACTCTTCTTGCTGTCTTATAACTGTCCGGTCTCTTCTTGCATGCTAATAAATTCTTAGCTCTGATGCTATCTTGCTGCAAAGAAAGGCTGGTTGTGCACTAGATTAAGAAGTGTTTACTTTTGCCTGTAAAGCTATATAATAAAGGCAGGCTAATAAAATTTTCTCTCCAAAATAGCTTGATTTTTTTCTTAAAAAAAAAAAAAGTTGTTATTGGGTTTTTGGTTAGTTTTGCTCTTTTACAACTTGTAGGAAAATAGCTAAGAAAAAAGTTATGGAAACACACAGGGGAATTGCTTAGGAAATTCTATACCGTGAACCATATTTTTAATGTATCGATCTCAAAGCACAGAAGAAAATGGATTTACCAGTAGGTGTTGATATTTGAATCTCTAATTCCAGTTTGGTTCTTTGTCAGTCTCCTCCTGGAGCCCTTGCTGTCCCGGTAACTTGATTTGTGATCCGCTTAACTTCCCTGGATTAGAAGAGCAATGGTATATTAGCTTTGATTACCTCCCTCCAGCTTGTGGGGAACAGTTTAGTTAAACTTTTTGCTGTTTCATCTGGGAGCAGATCAGTATAGGAGAAACATGAGCTCTTCTTGGCCCCTTCCCTATCTCTACTGTCAGTGTAGTGAAATGTAGTTATCTCTGCAATCAAACATAGCAGTTAGGTAGGAAAGGGAGATGTTGTTTGTGCACAAAATAAAGTTCAAATTATTGAAATTATGTTATCTCCTTCAAAAAAGCGAATATATTACTGAATAGTTTTCCTATATTTTTAAGAGTTAGACCTCTCATAATTGTCCTCAATAATATTAAACTGGAGCATTATTTGTATAATTAAGTGGCAAACCCCACTTTCAATATAATTTTAATTAACTGCTTTTTAACTTAGCTCTGGTATTCCTAAGGGTGCTTGCCTAGCTCACAGGTAGGTTAATGCAAATGATAAATGTGTATTACTTTTAAAGTGCAAAATTAATATTATTTTTCTTTTAATAGTTAAGAATTATATGACTTTCTGCAACTCGTACAGTTAATAGATAAATTCTTGGCAATAAAAGAGAAAGGAGCGCATTTCCTAATTACCTACCTTAAATCCCCTTAAATGCTCAAATATAGTTACTTTTCTCACACAGGCAGCTTTCGTATTTACTAACACAATTGTTATCAACATCCCATTAATGAGAAAACTGCAGAATGAGTTGAGTCCGGAGGGGAAACTGTCCATGTGACAGATATCAGAGTTGTTTCCATGGTGCAAAGATAGTTGCAGATTGAAACATAGCATGTCTACTGAGAAAGGCCTATAGTTGGCTGCATGAAGCAACAAAAAGTTTGGGTAATTTCAGAGTTATATTTTTTGGTATTAATGACATTTGGCAACAACACATGCTCCGAACATTTTATACAAGGTGAAGTTTGGCTGGCGAATTCTGCTTTTCTGTCTGATGTAAACGTATTTATCCAACGGATTAATTATTTATGGCCTGGCCTTTCCATAAAACTACTGTTGCATTTCTATTTACTGGTGTTAAAACACTGGCTATGTGGGTGGGCAAAATGATATTGCGGCGTTTACCTCCCGTGCCAGCTGGCCACCTAAATGTCTGACTGTGTGTGTTCAACTTTGTTCAGTTGCCACATGACACGAAGCAGGGCTGTGACCCCGGTGATACTCCTGCTTGTAAATGTAAGCTCGGCTATAAAAATTGCTGTGATTCCGTCAACAGTGGGGTCCTCTGTGATGTTTTCTGAACTCCTCTGTTTGCCGAACCTGGTAGAAATAAAGTTTTTCACGTCTAGAAAAGAAAAAAGTGTTTGGAATGGGACCAAAAATTGTCATGGTTAGACCTTAACATAAAGATTATTAAAAAATGTTTTGCTTATAGTCTACCAAAAGAGATAACAGCTATGGTAAAGCCATGTTCTTCTTGAAAGCCCCAGGTCTCTCCAATGCCTTGGTTAGAGGTACACAGAAATACAGAATTTCAGGGGTTCTAAAGGATTGATTTTACTGGTGTTACCTCCCTGTCTCTATGAACGTTGGGAGGTCACCATTATAAATTATGTCTTGTCTTCAGCAGCAACCATCGCTCTCTGTAGAATACAGCAGATGTAATAACTAGAGGACAGAAAATGGAACAGGCTTTCTGAGGAACTGTCACCACTCACTTGACTTGTCTGGACACTCTTTCTTAAGCATTTGGTATTGGGCACTATCAGGGGCTAGTTGGACTTTTCATTCAACCCTAAACAAATATATTTTATGAAGAGTGAAACAATATTGACTAGTGGACGTACAACATTTTGTGACCAGATGTTAATAAGAACTGTACAGAGAGAGAGATGAACAACACATTGGCAAATGTTTTCAAGTACTGATATTCTTCAGATCTACTGGCAGAAACAGATAACATGCTAGTAACTCCTATGAACAGATTTTCAGGAATCTACTTTTGTTTTGCCAGGGAACATAAATTCAATGCTAAGCACTTGTCAGAGCCCTCAGGATGGTTCCCAGCAACAGGGAAAGTGAGGACCTTAGTGCTGCCAACCTTGCTCCTTTGGCCTCCTGGAGATGTTATCCAGCAACAACACTAGGAGACCATCAGAAAACAGAGGCAGGAGGAGCTAGAGGAAGAGTGGGATAAAATTAAGAAGAGGTACCAGCAGCAAAACCTCTGTGGTTCTGCTGGCACTTGCACAAGGCGAGACTTCCAAAAGGACTTTATGATACCCTGTTGAAACCAAAGATGAGTTCACTGAGTGTGCCTTTGAAAATTTTACACTTTCAGTGTCACTGCAGGCTATAAGAATTAGTTCACAAAAGCATTTCTTATTTTATCTCTGTCTTTTTCTTTTTATCTCTTTTTTTTATTATTATTATTATTATTTTTAATTATTTTTTTTTAAATTCACCACAGGGGTGGATGGCGCGGCAGAAAGTCTGAGGTGCCTTGCTGTAAAGCTAGCTTTTGACTACAGCTCTGCTTTCTTCTGCAGGCTGCTCCTGATAAACTCACTGCATGCCAGGACCTGGCCTCTCGTGTGGGCGATGGAATCGCAGGATGGCTGGTTTGCAAACACTGATGTTGTTTACAAAACTTCTCGCTTATCTCTGCTAGTCCCTGAGTCAACTGTACTTAAATAAGCCTGACTGGTTACTCCAGCCCCAAACTATTTCTGACTGTTTTATTCCAAATAAAATAGGCAGCAGGCATAATGCATTTTTCTCTGAAAATAATACGTAATTAAAAAAAAAAAATCTAAAAACGAAATCTCCGTTTTGAAGCGTGATGAAGATTGACAAAATAATCTGGAAAGGAGTGAGGAAAGATATGCTCAAGTTAAAAAATTGAATCATGCAGTATTTTAAAACTAACCTCAGGGTTCCTTGAGTACAAAATAAGCGTATTTACCAAGGAGATATTTCATATTATTTTGGATGCATATTTGAGTCTCTGGCTTTGCTGTAATACATACAAGTCAGCTTTCTGTTCCATTCACAAAGGTCACATATGTGACTGGAGGTATTAGAGGTAGTTCCACTGATTTAAGGGGGACAGGATCAAGGGGTTGAATCCACTTCTTAAAGGTGTTCAGGAGTAGGTTATGCCACCTAAAGTTGTGCTAATTCCCAGTCGGTGCACCAAACAAAGAATATGTCTTTTCTTACACGTTTCCTCACTTAGATGCAAGACACATAATATACACAGAATTACTGATCCTTCTCATTAAATACAGTTTTTACTTACATCACTACAGAATTTCTGTTCTTCTTAGCAATTTTTTAAACAAATATATTTTTCTTTTTTTTTCCCAGAATCGGTGGAGAAGCTTTCCTTCTGTATTGGTTTCTAAGAAGTAAGGAACGTACAGTGCACTGCATAACAGGTATTCCTAGTTTTTATGTGCATACATGATGTGGCAAATTATCAGTGGTGAAAGAATATTTCTGGGGAAGCATTGATATTGGGGAGCTGCTCTATCTCCTCTTTAAATGTCTGAATCTGCTTGTTGTTGTATAAAGTGTAAAAGAGCGTTATCTTATAAGGCTGTGTACTGATTTCTTTGCACAGTTGTGTATAAATTCTATCAGGAGGTGAAAATGTGCGCAATACTTGGAAAGAAGGAAAATTCCCATCCTGAGGGCATTCATAACTCTTTCCTTTTCGCAGGGATAACAGCAGAGAAAACTCCAGGTCTTTTTCTAAACTTGCGCTCAATGTCTCAGGGTGATGTAGGAAACATAGTTTACTCAACCACTTTTTCCCTCCCTTTTCTGTATGTTCTGGTCTTGGCTTGATTTTAGCTGTGGTTCCCGTTTCCCCTTTTTGGGGAGAACGCAAGACCTGCCCTGACTAGGGCAGATGACTCCTCATCCCTGCTTTGTGTCCCCCTTTTCCCTGCTCTTCCCAGCTCACCTTCCACCAGAGCATGGAGATTTGGTCTGTGTCAGTTCCGTGTCAGATTTGGGCAATCAGCGTGTGACATTGTGGCGGTGTTTGTGGATTGATGGTGGCTGGCTGAGGCTGTCGCAGGGTGTTTCTCATCTGTCTGTCCTTTCAGACCGTTCTTCAGAGTTTAGGTCCCGTTGGCAATTAGTCGCAGTGATTCTAAACATTGGGAGCTGGCTGATGATTACTGCGGTATCAGAGACGGGGGCAGCTCCTGGGTGAGAGCTGGGGTCTCGTGGGGCTGCTGTGCACATCTTTAAATTCCTGTTTCATTGAACAGCGAATGCAGTGCTGGAAATGAAAAAAGACAACACAAAACATGATTTTTACCATTATTTTACTTCCAATTATTTCGAGTTTCAAATGAAGGTCACTGAATTAAATACAGACGTGGCATAAATCCACTTAATCTGGTATTAACACACTTTAAAATGTATTTTTAAAATGCCTACAACTAAATTATGCTTCACTGAAGTTTTACCATTGACTTCCAGACCTAAAACTCTATTCAGTGTCAGCAAGGTTCAGAGTCTCCTCCGTGACTTTTAAATGCCACTTCACATGAGGAGTTTCAGCCTATTCCCTTTTGGATACAGAGCTCCTTTCCCTGCATTCTATCGCTCAGATCTTGATGTGAATTAATCACTATTATCTCACTATTGAGAAATTTAAATACAGAAAATAGATCCATTTGACTGCATAGTTTCCTCATGTCACCACTGGGCTGTTATTCCTTTTTTGAATTCTGCTATGTGGCTGCCTGATCAGACCACTGAGGAAACTAAAATCTGCTAATTGAACATGGGTTTTGGGGAAGCCTCTACTTGTATTTCTTGACATAAACTGTTCCGCAGTGTTTAGTTTTACTGCATTCTGCCGCTGAGCCATGATCAATCTTTTATGGCTGGTAAAGTGAGTCTCTTGTATATGAGGCTTGAAAACACCTTTGAAACCTTTCGAGACAAAGACAGCAGCAAGTAAGTACAAATATATTCAGGCATTCAAAAAGAAATGTGACATGAAGTGGAGTTTCATCCCAATTCCATGTGTTCGCAAGAATAAAATGGCTAAATTGGTAACTATTTAAGATGAATATGGCAGAAATGATAACGAAAGGAAAAAGGATCTTTACTGTCGTCTTAGATTATAAATATAGCACTTGGTGTTGGACTGAAGGAGGCATGGTCTTAAAGAGATTACGGAAATATATGTCCCACCGGAGATTGCAGAGAATCAGGCATTTCATTCTGGACCTCACAAGTTTTGTAAAACTACAGATTTAATAAAC
Organism: Chionis minor; assembly: GCA_013398295.1. Classification (NCBI taxonomy): domain Eukaryota; kingdom Metazoa; phylum Chordata; class Aves; order Charadriiformes; family Chionidae; genus Chionis; species Chionis minor. The sequence goes on along the minus strand of VZSF01008272.1, from coordinate 1,798,469 downwards.
AAACCATTTTACGTCTCTGTAAGGAACTTAGGGGGGATTTTGAAAGTCAAACACTGAGGACCCTTGCTTTGACTGTGGTGGTAAAAGTAACATCTGCCTCAGACATTTTAACAACAGACCGTTCAGATCATTCTTTTCAGCTATGGTAGGAGACTTGACAGACATAAGCCATCCTACTCCTCGTTTCTACACTTACATCTCTCAGCTGAACTAAACCTTATATCAAAGCACTCATATCAAGGACATTCAGATTTAATTTTGCCTTTCTCTTTCAGATGATCGGTTCTTTCCAATAACTTTTGTGGTTTCCTAATTAAAACAATAGCACGGAAGTAAAAGAAAACCAATCATTTTGTTGGTCACATCCCTGGGATGCCACACATTTATTTTTTTTTTTTTTTTCATCCAATTGTGAGACAAAAGACCTGGCTGAAATTTCTGCCACACTCACATATGTTTACCAGTACAGACTCAGGACCCTGTGCAATGTGACTCAGACTGGTACCCATAAGTAAGTTATCAGTGATGCTGATGTGTGTGCTGCCTCTTCTTGAGTCCATGAATTACAACAACATTTAGCCTCAGAATGAAGAGTCAACCTGAGATAGTAGATCTCTTCCTTTTAAAACCACATTATTATATGTCCATGATAATATTGCCTTAGGGTAAATGCAAATACAGCGCAAAATAAAAGGAGCCAAGGATCTTCATTGCTGCTTCCATCAGTGAGGGTCCTTCCTCTTCCATTGCTCTGTTTCTTTGTCTCCTCTTGGGCATACAGCTCTGCCCAGTGTTAACCCACCGCCAGAGTCCTGTTAATTCTTTCAGGTTTGCTGATATCCTTGGTGGCAGGCGTTTTTTTAGTGATTGTATGATTCTTATGGTTCGTAAAATGTTATGGGAACATTAGCTTCATCCTATGCTTTCCATTTAAAATTTCAGGTAGGTGCTTGGTTAAAGATTTGGAGTTGATGCTTGTGAGAGTTTTGTGAAAGCTCTACTCTACAAGATTTATTTCCCTGTGGAAAGTTAAAAGGCAAGTCTCAGACAAGGCACTCAAAAAACAAAGCCAAACAAGGAAAAGATAGAAACAGCTTGAGGAGCATTGAAAACTTTGTTTTAGTATGGAGAGATAATAAACAATAGCTTTCAGGGTCTTATCATGATGTATTGTCTGTATTTCAACACATGGTCTTTGTAAAGCGGACAAAACTGGTTTTATTAAAACATCAATGACAACGAAAAATGCATTTCCCCAAATCATCTCTTCTCCTGGTCAGAATTTATTTTGTCTGGCAGGTGTAGCCCATTTACTGCAACAAAAGGTGAAAGGTTTGATGTTGTGATTGTGGAATCTCAGGGAGACAGCACTCAGCTGAGCACTCAGTCCTTTCCCGTGAAAGTTTTCTTTGCAATCTGTTTCCCAAAAGTTTCCCAGATTTCCTACTGCATCAGCAACTTTATGTAGTATTACGGTGGCTCATGACCCTTTCTCATGTGGAAAATATCTACTTCATCACAAAAGATGTGAAGTAAAGAGTTTATTTGGTGACTGTGAGGTCCCTTGAAGTTTCAACAGTTGGAGTATGTGCTTACAAACTTTTAAAACTCGGTTTTGATCCAGAGATACACATGCCTATGCAATGTGTCCATTTTGATTTATTAGAGAGACAGGCAAATACTCTGAAAAGGTCTCTAATCTTTGATGTAGCTGATGAAGTATTTATCTCAGTGCCCAAAGTTGTTAGTGATATTATTTCCAAGTCCCAGGGCATATATTTAGTGAAACATCAAGAATTTGATCCAAGAAAGTGATTAATTATGGCCCTAAAGTAGTGCATAAAATCCACCATAGGAGATAATTTAAACTGGGATCACAAAAACCCCTTCACAGCCAGCAAGAGATTGCCTACAGATGCATAGGATAAAAGGCCAATGAGGGTGATACTTTTTCCATATGATTCCTCTCTGGAACTTAGGTTCCCTGTGGAGGATACCAAAACCCTTTTCTGATATTAAACTCCCCTTAAAAATCCCTCTGTAGCGCATACGCTCTTCCTTCTTTGGAACTCGAACTGAGGGAGAGTGTGCTGGATAACCTAGCAAATGGTTGGGTGTTCACCCAGGAGGCAGGACTGTGGTTCCATGTTGGAACACAAGCTGGCGGCTGTCCCTGTGCTCCTAGGTTGTGGCTCCTCACAGAAGATCTTCATGGCTCCCTATTTTGCTGGTCCAGCAGTAGCCACTGTGACAGCTGTACCTTCTGTGTCTCTTCCTCTCCCCATCTCTCAGCCGAAATCCGAAGTACAGGCAGCGGCGGTATTTTTATTTCCACTCCTCCACACGCTTTCATCTGGTGTGATTCATGTCATTTGAATTCAGTCCCCTCCTGTTTCTTGGGCTCACACCTTTTGCAGCCATCCATTACTTAGGACGTTGGAACTTTCCCCTCGGTTTCTCATCAGGCTCATGTCCAGCCCTCATAACAAAAGGTGGGTGACCTGCGTGCCAATATTTTACCTCATTTAGGCTCCCTAATTCCTTCTAACTCCAAACTTCTCAAGAAGAAGAAGCAGCTCAGTACAAGCCGTCATTTTTCAGCTCTGCCTTTATAGTTTGCCCGACACACAAACCATAAACAAGTGTTGGTTTGTATGTCAGAGGAATTTGAAAGCTTCTTTGAAAACCAGTGTTAGCTTTTTTACATCAAAATTGTTGAAACAGACTATACCGAGCTTTCTTGCAGAGTGTAGTTACTGTAATTAGCTGGCAAAATCTGAAATATTACCCTGTTGAGAAAATAGGCAGTAGTTCAATTGAAATGCCTACAACTGAATGATCACAGGATCGCTTATTCTGTGTGTGTATGAATCCTTCCTGTGTCACATCATCGTCTTTTTTAATTCAACTTACCAATTCTCCTGCTATTTACACCCACTGTATTTCCTGAATGCGCCCAAAGTCATTTTCCTATCCTTTTCATAATCCCTTCACCAAATTTACATTTGCTGCCTTCATTCCTAAGTACTTCTCATTCATTTCCAAATACTTTTGGTTTTGCTGATATCATCAGTCGGGCTCATGAGTTGGTTCTCAGACCAGAGGGGAGCGAAATGCACTCGTGCAGTTTGCTCGTTCCCATGGTATCTCAGAATCACCGACTCTGGAGAAAACTAGGTATTACTTCAGGCATCTCCCAGGATATTCTATACAGCTGATGCAAAACCACAAATAAAAGTTTTGTAGTGACTTAAGGAGGTTTGACAGTGATCTGGCAAGACCTCGGTGATTTTCTCCTACTGTATCGCCAGTAACGAAGCTCAGAGCTGGCCTGTTTTTTGGTGGTCTTTCTTGAGGACCCCTTCAAGGACAGCTTTCTGGGAGGATTCAGAGGCGTTGGTTCTTGCTGGACTGCTACTTCCAAAGGTGCTGACTAAAATGATGAAAGACGAACCAGACATAACCCTGCTGAGGGCTTTGTGCTGGCCATCCCAACAGTGGTTTCACTTGACACTGCGGTTCCTCACACATTCTCAGCGCTGGAGGGGGATTCAGGACCAAATGACTCACACGGCAGAGAGGAGAGCGTTCAACCTGGCAAAGGGTGAGGAGCTGTCTCCGAAAAATGCTGATGTGGCATTTTGTGCTACACCCCGTACTCCTAGGTCTTCATTTCATACTTTCACACTTCTTTTCTTTCTGGAGCTGGAGAGGAGTATCCAGTGGTCTTGGGACAATATTTTCTTTATGCAAATTGCCTTCTGTGCAGAATGTTAATCTCTGCCATTGGCATTGACAGACAAGAGTTAAAGTTTCATTTTAAATGTAAAGCCCTGACAGAGCATACACAATGCTCTGCTGCGTTTATAAGATCACTGTGCTTATTCTTAATGACATTTAAGTTAAAAAAGCTTCAAACTCCAGGCACGCTAGTCCCCTCCATGGTGTTTACTTAGGAGACTCTGTGTAGGAGCAGTTAGCTTTCTTCACAAGATGCTGTAGTAACAGGTATTTTGTTGCCAGGTTGTTTCACCTTAGTGGATTTCAACTTGAAACTAGCGTTTGTTATTGCCTTAAAAGAAATGTAATTATTTGTTGCCGTAACCAAAATGAATCCCCTACAAACAGTAGCTGCCAGCTGGTACTGGGTTTTAAAACTCTTATAAATTGAGATTTCCAATTATTTTGGCGAAAGCCCAGGAGAGTTATTTTTGTTATATGCTACTCTGTTTGCAGGAATTCATATGGATGCATTCCATCTCCAGTAAAAAGTTATATTATGCTGCAGGTGTACAGCACACACAACCAATAAAATAGAAATCAAAGCCTCGCAGGTTTCAGCCATTGTCCATTTTTCATAGCTTGCGGTGTTGGCACGGGATGTATGTTCTAAACCAGCACTAGGCAAGATATCCCATTCATTTGCACAGGAAGAAGTGACCAGTCCTAGCTGAGGAGCACAGAATATCCCTTCTCCTACTGCCTGCCTCCCTCTCCTTTCCCTCCTGCCCCAGGGAGGGAGGTGCACACCTGAGGGGACAGTGGGAGTCAAACCACGAGCCTCACCTCCAGCACATCCTCACATCCAGCCAAGTCCCACCGAGAAATAAATCCCTGCACAAGAAGCAGTTACTGACCATCGGCCACAGAGTTTCCTGAAAGGGGGAAGGCTGTGATTGCAGCCTGCCTCACCCTGGGGAAGGTCTGAGCTCAGTTTCTGCGGAAAATTACAGCTATCCGAACGCTTCCTAGCTCTGGAGTTAAGATAGTGAAAAAGGGCTCTCCGCTTTCAGTTTGTTGTCTTGAGAGGAAGGGTGTTGCGTTTGTGAGTTTTTATTTTCTGTACTCATTTCGCCACTCCTCCCTCTTCTTGGTTTCCACACTGAGTACCAAAAGAGATGCAGGCATTAGCTTTTGACAACTTTATAAAAAGAAGTCAGCATATATTATTTACAAAACGTTCAGTCAGAAGCAGTAAACCAGCCAGAATTTTAAAAAGGAGATTGACAGGGTACTTAGATTTAGTATTTGACTTAGCGCACAAAATTGGAATTGAAGCTGCCTGTGAGTATAAAAGAAACTTACAACGTTTACTTGACTGCCAGCTAATTCATAGGCAATGTTTGCTTTTTCCAAACTTCTTGTTTTCTTTACATTTCCATTTATTGCTTTGTTAACATGATCCACTTCCAGTGAAATTATTTAGGTTAAGAATGCCCCAGCAAAGGCTTTTCAGGTATTTGCAGGGTTTTCTTTTTTTAATGTATCTCGTATTGTTTAGCAAGTCAGATGGGAGAGAGAAGCATGGCTGCTTTCTCTGGGGGAATGTCACACAGGTAACTTAAACGAGACTGAGCAGTATCAGAAGAGGGAAAGCACAGGCTGTAAAAGGAGCTGTGTTCTGGAAAAGTGTATTTCCATCACCTTTCACCAGGGACCCCAGGGCTCAGCACCAAGGAGGCGTAGTCTGTGAGTCATGGGGAGCTGCAAGGGATCTTTTCCTCTTGAAAGCGTTCTCTAAGAAAAGCGTCCCTCCATCTCGGCAGGGTGGAGCCTGGGAACTGATAAGAGCAGCAAGGAAAAACAGCCTCCGGAGTCTGGGGAGGAAAAGGGAAAGGAGGGGCAAGATTGGTGACTTTCACCTCCTTCAAAAACAGCGTGTTGAGATTGCATTGGACCAGGGAAAGCAGAAATCCCTTCTCTGAGGCTTATCAGTGGGGCCAGTAAGGGACAGTGGATGCCTCCCCACCCTGGACGGTGCCTTTGGTACACCCACTGCCTGGCACATAGAGCTGCTGCCTGTCCTTTCCAGAGCCCTGCAGCAGCATCCTCAGCTGCCCTGTGATTCCCGATGTTATGGATACGGATACTGTCCCAGCCAGGGCACTTCAAGGCCAGCTTTTTTCTTGAGTTGAGGCTGCTCAACAGGTTTTTCCATACTCCTTACAGCATGCTCCTCTTGGTCTGAGACGACTGCGAGACATAAGAGCATGGCTTCAAAACCTGAAACCCCATAATTTAGGCGGTTTAGGCTGGACACTAGGAAAAATTTTTTCACTAAAAGAGTTATCAAACATTGGAACAGGCTGCCCAGGGAGGTGGTTGAGTCACTGTCCCTGGATGTGTTTAAAAGTCGTGTAGATGTGGTGCTTAGAGACGTGGTTTAGTGGCGGGCCTGGTAGAGTAGGGTCAATGGTTGGACTAGATGATCTTAAAGGCATTTTCCAACCTAAATAATTCTATGAATCTATGAATTTTGTCAGAGCTTCTGGTTGGTACTGGGTGCATGGTACTTCTCCCCGCCCCCCCCCCCCCC